>BSBK01006227.1:0-185000 GCA_027943335.1 Chamaecyparis obtusa | reverse complement strand
TATATATCATATATTATATATTATTTTATATGTATAATATATTAATATGTATTCTACAACTATGTACAAAAGGTTGGAAGATTGCAGAAAAATCATGGACGGCCATTGAAAGAAGCAAAGGAAATCAATCAGCCATTTAAAACCTTCATGGGCGGCCATTGAAATAAGCTATTTTGCTGGAGGGAAGAGCAGAAAAATTTCGCTAATTTGCAATGGCCCAAATCGAAGGGAATAGCTCTCCTTCCAGATGTATTTTAGGTCGCCCATCTATACAGTTTGGTGAAGAAGGGTGTGCATTTTCTGGTTCCTACTACTCCAATTGTTACCAATTTGTGTCTCCTAAATACTATGAAGATTTCCATACGTGTCTTTTATATGAACTTCACGAGGTTAAGGAAGAAAATGAAATACTTAGGGCATTCAAATGTGTCAAAAGGGGTCACGGGGACTTCCTATGGGTCCTAGTACGCCTTATCACACGTACTAGGACCCCTAGGAAGTCCCCATGACCCCTTTCGACACATTTGAACCCTCAAGTGTGTCTTAAGGGGTCGTACGACCCCTTCAGACACACTTGAGCATTCAAATGTGTCAAAAAGGGGTCATGGGGACTTCCTAGGGGTCCTAGTACGCCTTATCACGTGTTAGGACCCCTAGGAAGTCCCCATGACCCCTTTCGACACATTGGAACCCTCAAGTGTGTCCTAAGGGGTTCTTCGACCCCTTTAGACACACTTGAGGGTTCAAATCTGTCAAAAGGGGTCATGGGGACTTCCTAGGGGTCCTAGTATGCCTTATCATGCGTTAGGACCCCTAAGAAGTCCCCATGACCCCTTTTGACACATTGGAACCCTCAAGTGTGTCCTAAGGAGTCCTACGAGCCCTTCAAACACACTTGAGGGTTCAAATGTGTCAAAAGGGGCAATGGGGACTTCCTAGGTGTCCTAGTATGCCTTATCACGTGTTAGGTGTCTTGGTAAACTATGCACATCTATGTGCACACTACTTTGTGATTACATTAGTGATCATGAGCCATCTTTTACTAGTAAATTATATCAAGAGTTATAAGAATTACAAGATGCCACCTTGAATATGAACTCAACCTATCATCCTAAAACTGATGTTCAAATAGAGGCTATCATAAGTGTCCTATGTTTAATATTTTTTTTTTTGAAGCAAGAAAGATAAAGGATAAAGTGGATATATTTTGCTAACTGGTGGTACTTGATACCACCTATCACAGTGCTTTGAAAATGACCATGTATGAGGTTGTATGTAACTTACTCTTTAATCCTCCATGCGTACTTATGTTTCAAGCTCTTATAAAGTTGCAATCGATGACCAAATTTTGGTCAAGCAAAAAGACATCTCTAACTACTTAAGGATAATATAACATGAGATCAAAATTATATAAAATAGATAGTGGATCAACAAAGGACATAACACACTTCTAATATTAGTGATAAATTTTTTTTTATAGATATCTAACCCTATAGGTTTCTTTCATTACAAGATACAAGTATTCATGATTTGGATCCCAAATCTTATGATCCTTATTTAGTGATCTAATTTTTTAATTAATGTGGCATATAAGTTAGTGATTTTGTCACTTCTCAAATCCACCTAGTTTTCATGTCCTGTGTCTCAAAAAGTGATTGGACATACTCTTTGAAATTTTTGGACTTATATTTCACATATCCTTACAATTTGCATGTTATATTTTGATCTCACTTTTGTGTTCATATCCTCTCATTTGTTTTTATGTTGATTTGACATTTCCTTAGCCTCTCCCCACCCCAATTCTAACTTGTATTGTGTGTTTTCATCCATTTTCTTATTTTTATATGAAAATATTACTTTTGTGATCATCTCATTTTGTGCTGACATGTTAGGTACTTAAATGACTTGTTTAACTTGGATACAAATGTGACATAGTAACATTTGTTGGCATCCCATTTTATTATGTCCCATTTTGTCATATTTTTCTTTGGTTGTCTACTCTTTTTTTTCATTTCTCATTATTGAAAATTGGTTTGTTGGATATTATATAAGGATATCTTGTATGACTTCATACTTCCCTTTGTTGCATTGAGCCCCCCCTTGTTTATTTCTTAGTAAAAAAACTAGGTTTTAGAATGAAACAATGATAAAGTGGATTTATATTGTCAAGTAATTGGGGATTTAGTGGCCCCTCTATTGCCATGCTTTTCCTGTTATCCCAAATATTGAGCTTAAGAACTAGTTTATGCTATAATCTCTAAAAATAAGGACTTATTAGTAGTAACTTGTGAAGAGCATGTACCAACTACAAAGGAAGAAAAAACTAGTTAAAGTCGCAAACTTTTAATAAAGTTACATGCAAATCTTTCCTTTCTTTGAAGTGTTTATTATGATCAAAATCATTCTTTTTATTATGATATTTTCATCAATCATACCAAAAAATATCTTATGATTAGCTAAATTTTAGACCATTAGAGGATTGAAGGAAGGACCTATTCTTAAAGGATAAGGAGTACAATGGAAATAATTTGACATAAACCCATAGAAGAACCCTGGAAATGATATACTAAATGGAATAAATAAAAGGGTTTTAAAATAGATCTTAAAAACTAGAAAGTCTTATCTATAAAAATGAAAAATAATAATAAGTTGACCTTTTAAAATAAGTATATGGTTCAATGATACATTTAAAACAAACAAACAAATAATCCTAGAGTATTTAATGTTCTAGGAATAATAATGCTATTGAAATTATAAATTCCTAAAGCCAATAAATAAAAAATGGTACTTAGCCCAAAACTCAATTAAAATATTATCGTGCTAGATGTTAGAAATCAAATTTCTAATTTATTATATCTCTTTGAAATGACAATGAGACATATCTATATCAATTCATCTTCTATTTGATGCTCTAGTTCACTTCCATAATTGTACAATTGATGGAATGTTAGTTTGCATTATAGATAGGGGAGTTGAACTTAATAATTGAATATGATTAACATTGGTTGAGATTATTTAATATATACTAAATATGTTTTGAAAATAACTCTCTCTCTATTTATATAATGCCTCAAAATATAATGTTTCAAATTCTAGGCAAGGCCAATACTTTGTATGGGTTGAGTTTGTGCTCTCTCTCTCTCTCTCTCTCTCTCTCTCTCTCTCTCTCTCTCTCTCTCTCTCTCTCTCTCTCTATATATATATATATATATATATATATATATATATATATAGTGAGTTTTTAGAATTGATAGGGTTCATGTTTTCATATGTGAACCTGTATAAAAGTACCAAATTTATGATACATGTTTATAATTAAAAATAATGAGAACTTAATTGTGTAATATTTTTAGAATAAATATTTATATTTTAATCATTTTTAGTGCACCATTTTTGAAATATTTTGATGATTGGACATCTTAGAATAAGAGGATTTTTGAATGTAAGAAACACCAATATAACTATAAATGAATGCCTCTAAGTTCAAATACATAACAATAATTCATGTGAAAATACATGTTTAGTTAGCTCATGATTATCGGTGTGGATGTGGGTGTTTGGTATCTAGTTTTATCTTTTTATAGTCTAAATAAGACATATTATCTAGCTAGTCCCTAGTTAGGTCCTACTCACACATGTTCACATGTTAAGTTTACATAGCAAGTTATGAATCTTTCTAGAAGTATCTTTTAGACATGTCATATTATCCCATAGTTGTCACATGATATAGGATTAGGACACTAGTCATCATATAGATAGTCTTATCTCTCAACCTTGTCTATATAAACAATACCATATATACATTTCATAGATTGCATATGCACATCATTGATCACACTTGTTCTAAATATATCTTCAACCATTATTAACAAACTTATGTTCTTTCTTTTCTCTCTTGTGGAAGGATACTTTTGTTTTGTATGTGTTATTAGGAGCTTGAATCTTTTAATGACTCTGACATACTATGAAAGGTTCATATTTTTAAATCTCTTTCTTAACTTTTAGAGTGATTAATGCATGATATTTTACTAGATTTCAAATCTTGGTGCATTTTTAAGTTGAGTATGCTCTTCTCTTGTATCATATAATAACCTAGAGAATCATAAATACACATTTGTTTTGGTGTTCAAGAGAGTCAAAATTGCCTTTAGATCTACAATAGTTTGGCGTTGGGAGGTGGTTGCTAGATTTAGAATGTAGCTTCAATTTTGAATCATTTTGGGCCACAAAAGACCCTACCATCATATCCAAAAGGTTTGAGAACCTAAAGATTAACTACCAAATTGCCGAAATTTGAGCTCTTACCTTAAGGCCTTAATCCTTTTGGCCTCCCAATGTCATCCATACGATCATATAGCTGCTTCACTACCATAATTACATGTGTTTGCTATTTGTATAATTTAAACTACATTTAAAAAAAAAAGTTATGTAGACACCTAAAAATATCCCCATGGAATCAACAAAAAATATCCATTAATTTTATAAATATTTAACATTTATTTAATTAACTCATTAGCCTCTTCTTCTATTATTTAAATAAATATTCATATTTATTTAATAATTCATTATCCTTTTCTATCCTAAAATTAAATAAATTTGTATTTATTTAATCAACCCATTTACCATTTCCTATTTCTCATATTTACGGAATAAACACCTTTGTTTATTTTATAAATTCATAAATCCGAGGACTTTCATATTTAGCCAATCACCATCAATCACATGGATCAAGTCCTAAATTTTGAGCCTACGCCACTTGTCGCATGTCTCTTCATTTGCCTGCGATGACCAAAGTTAATGCCTTTCCTACGTACCTAACACTTAATCCTATCTACTCATTTTTATAATGCCTCTTAATCTTCTTCACTCCCACCAAAACCCTACCTAACCTTGAATCCTATTCAATCTCCTCAGACCTCTTAATCTTGACTATTAGTTTTCATGAGGTTTCTATAAAAAAAAAATTTCTCCTCATTTTGGGATCTCGTGTTATCTTATGCAATCTTGAATCATTATGCAAGCTCATGTCTCTGTGATCTAGTGCATTTTTCTATGTCATCACCATCATATTGCCATCATCACACTACATTTATCATCACTTATTTATCAATTAACCATCTCCATTCTCCATAGCCTCTTGTGTTTTCTACAAAATTGAGAGCACACACATTCCATTCATACAAGATCTTGGAAGATAGGAGGATAGGGGAACCAAGTGTTTCATGAAGGCATTGTTGTTGTTTGATGTTTATCTAACTTGTTTTGTGCTTTTGCAAGTAAGTGTTCTCTTGATATTATGATTGAATGCTTTCTAGTTTTCTTGCTTATGGTTGGGATAAAATAGGTTTACACAAGTTATTTGCATTGTTCATTTTAATCATCATCAACAGATTTATTAAAAAATAATTTTGCAAGTTATACTATGACTTGTGTAGTTTGTAACATAGGTTATGTATGGCATGTTGCCATTGAGCCAGTGTTCTCTTACCACCTAACACCATAGATCAAGTATAACTAAAGGATATTTTGCCTTGATTGAATTTCCATCATGTCAAACTATTGATTAAAGAATATTTTGTTGCATTCCATCCCAACATATATCTTGGAGCATATTTTGTTTCTTGATTATACTCTAATTATATATATTATCAATTGGCCTATAAGTTAACCACCCCAACCTACCCTCTCTTGGTTGGTTGTTTTGATTTTTGAGCTAATTTTCAAATGCTTAACTCACATATAGAATCTCTAATATATGAGCAATTCCTTTTTTATTGTATAATGTTAATTTCTCATAACCAAGCTACATATTAATTGCACTATATATTCACAACATAGAAACTCTATCTGATTTATAACAATCAATACTCTAGGTTAATTAACAACAAATAATAGTGGAAGGAAAAATATAACAAAAGCCAATCACAAAAAGATAATAACACAGATATACCCTGAAAACCTTAGTGTGGAGAAAAACTTGCAAATGTTGAATCTTCTATTCAGTTTAACAACAAACTTTCTCTTCAAAATCCAATACAAGTTTGCTACAATAATCTTACATATATAGAGCCTAGTTGCTTTACTTAGCTTGCAAGCAACTAATCTTTCCTTGCTTTCTTTGGCTTTAAATCAAATATATATATATATATATATATATATATATATATATATATATATATATATATATATATATATATATATATATATATATATATATATATATATATATATATATATATATATATATATATATATATATATATATATATATATATATATATATATATAATCACTATTGATTTACTCAACCTCACAAACTTAGAAATATTCTTTTAAAGAATAAAAAACTAAAGTTGTTGCTAAATATCCAAGTCGAGTTGCTTTAAAACAACTCCACTCTACCTTCTAAGCTAAAGAAAAAATAAACACTCCCTCTTAGTGAGGAAAGTGTTTTGCACAAAACCCAACTTATCTCTGAAGAATACAAACTTATTCTTCATCAAAGCCTTTGTTAGGATGTATGCTATTTGTTCATCCACATGAATGTATTGGAGTTTCACTATCCCCTACTCCACACAATCTTTGATGAAGAAATCATGCAACCACATATTTTATTTAGCTTCAAGAGAAATGACTCATTCAATAGATTACAAGATTTCCACAACAATTATTTCAACCTCATAATCTCCTCTCTCTGTCCAAACACTCACTCTCAACTTGTGCAATTTCTATCTACAAGAATAATTGCCTTCACTTCTGTTGTTGAATTTTTCTTTCCCCTTCTTCCCCAGTTTCTCTTGGAAATCTCTTCCTCACAATGTACTCTTATAAAATCTCTTTCCTCTCAATGTTTCTAGGAAATATCTTCCTCTCAATATATCTAGAAAATCTCTTCCTCTCGATGTTCAAGGGACTCTCTTCCTCTCAGTTTGGTTCTCCACTATTAATATACCACACATTGTTGGCAATTGAACTTGAGAGACAAACAATGAGTGAAAAATCATTCTCAAACTGTGTTACAAACTCTTCCACCTCTCTAATACCAACAACCTATTTCTCCTACTTGTCCTTATTTTCCTTACTCGGGCACTGATCGACATAGTGACCAAATTGATGGCAGTGGAAATACTTCACTTTACTCAGATCTTTATTTGTCTCACTCTTGGAAGAAGACTCTTTGCTTGGCCCTTTCTTGGCTTTCTGCTCTCCTTTGCATACAAGAGTGACATTCTCTTCATCTTCAACCTTCTTTGTCTAATTTCCTTGCTGAGCATCTTCACATATCTCCTCTTAGAAAAAATCATCCCAAAGCCTTGTCCAATCAGGTAGGTGATCTTGACCAACAACACACTTGACAAACACATCCCAATCTTTCAAAAAACCATTCAAGACTATATTCCAACTCATCTTCAACAATCATCTCTCCAACAACCACTAACTCATCCCTAACCTGAGTCAACCTAGACAAGTAAGATGTTATTCGCTCTCTCTCAGACATCTTGGTATTATGCAATTTTTCCTTGAGCATCATTTTACAACTCTATAGTCACTCTTATATAGTTTTGTGAGTGTATCCCACATCTCCTTGGTGGCATATTTTCTTGACAGATGGGAAATCAAATGATCTCTTACCCCATCAAGGATAATCTTCTTTGCCTTGGCCTCCTTGACTTCATGCGAATCCAAAGCAACATAATAATTCACAAATGGTGTCACCACTATACTAGCATAGATCCACAACCTATTCTCCTTGAGAATAGATGTAATTCAAACCTTCCACTACAAGAAGTTAGACACACCCTCAAGCCTGTCCTCATATCGAACACTGGTTGCCATAGTCACAAAAGAAATTGATGACAAAAATCTAATTTTTTTTCTTCTAAAATATGTGTCACAAATCTTGGCTTTGTATTTAGAGTTTAGAGCTTTGATACCATGTTAATTTCTCATTACCAAGCGATAAATTAATTGCATTTTCTGATTTATGACAATCAATACTCTATCTGATTTATAACAATCAATTCTTTGGGTTAATTAACAACAAATAATAGCAGAAGCAAAAATATAACAGAAGCCAATCACAAAAAGACAATAACATAGATATACCTAGGAAACCCCAGTGTGGGGAAAAACTTGCAAATGTTGGATCTTCTATTTAGCTTAACAACAAACTTTCTCTTCAAAATCTAATACAAATTTACCACAACAATCTTACATATATAGAGCCCATCTGCTTCACTTAGCTTGCAAGAAAGGAATCTTTCCTTGCTTTCTTTGACTTTAAATCACATATAAAATCACTCTTGATTTACTCAAACTCACAAACTTAGAAATATCATTTTAAAGAATAAAAAACTAAAGTTGTTGCTAAATATCCAACTCGAGTTGCTTTAAAACAACTCCACTCCACCTTTTGAGCTAAACAAAAAATCAACATACAATTCAATGCTCTTCATAATGCTATTACTAGTTTTTATAGAAATTACAAATTATCAAATGTATTTTTTAGTAATTTTCATTTTAGGAACTTCCAAGGCTTCATTCTTATTCTATGATGAAATTAATATTCCTTCTTGTGCATTAATAGTGTGATCAAATTGATCTTATTATATCGAAAAATTATAACTTTGGTCAAGTTAGACATTTGTAAGCATTGAGATCAAGTCCACTTGCTATTGTTAGCAAGTAAGATTGTAATCACACTACTTATAAACTTCCATGAATTTGTAAGCATTGAGATCAAGTCCACTTGCTATTGTTAGCACACTTGCTATTGTAATCACACTACTTATAAACTTCCATGCTCATATATTGCTAGAGAGGTCTCATTATTGTATGAATTTGGGGTAAGCTTATTCTTTTGTTTGATTGAGTCTCTTGGCTGATCTATTTTGTGACTAAAGTTGAGGATTTAATCATAGCTTTAACAAAGCATCTAATTTTAATTGTATTAAAAATATGTAACTATAAGATTTGGTGAGATGGTATGATGTAATATTTCAAATTAAAAAAACATTAATGAAAAAAAAAAAACATAATCAAATGTATAAAACAACAATTATATTTCAAATCACAGAAACATTAATAAAAAAAACATAAACATACTGACTTAAAAATTGTCTTGCTTCTATAAAGTAATTCCTCAACCATTAAGAGAATAGAGAGTGGTATTGAAGACTAGTTATATTCTTACAACTACGTGTCTTAATGTTGATACCAACAACACAAGGGCTATAATCTCATACTTCAATTCTCTCTTTTTTTCCCTGGATGAAATTTAAGAACATGCAATAAAGATCTTTATGATTTATAAATATAATAAGTTGAAACATTGAATAAATGAAGAACAAAATCTTGACATGATCCTCATTTCAATAACAATTTATATTTAATCTGAAAATTTGAATCTATCGGAATAAAGAGATAAATATCAGGCATATGCAAATCTCTCCATCACAATTACATAATAAAAGACACTTCAGCTTTCGATCACCCAAAATATGTGGGGGCACTTGTCCCCTCCTCCACTAGGCAACAGTTATCCAAACATTCATATGGCTTGAAATGATTTCCACCTCGTCAAACTATGTCAAACGATAAATATCACCAATAGACATCAAATTATTCATTAATATAGTTCAATCATTTGAAGGGGATTCCGGGTCAACACACCTTATACAATGTCTTAAGCCGGTTTGTCGGTTAACCGTGTGTGGATTTTCACATGGGAATTTCAGCGGCGGGCGAGCGGGCCCCTTAAAGAAGAGGAAGAGAAAGAGCCGAAACTGAAAGGAACAAGTAGAGGCTGTACACATCCAGGTCACATGCCACGTGACCGTATGGCAAAAGTGAGCACCTGCTGCCAACAAACCAGCCAAATCAGGTAGTCGATAATGGAGGAGTATTTTAATCATAGAGAAATTCCATATGAAGCACAGTAGCTGTAGGTAGTCCGTAGTATTACTAAAAATAATCAGGGGCTCAGGAGCCAGGGTTTGAGGCGATTCTGCGAAACTACACGGTAACTTGCTTTGGAGCTTCACATTGTGTGCAAGTCTATTATTTCGGCTCAAAGCGCGTATTTTTCTGGCCAAATTTGTTGGATCTGCTGCTTAAAGTCCGGTAAATATCGTAACAATTATGTCTGCTTCAATGTGAAGCTTCCTCTTTTCTTCGTTCATTTTTGGCGGCTATTTTGGCTTTCCGAGTCCTTTCAGTTTCGTTGAAAATTAAGTTTGAAGAATTCAACATTGCTGGTTGAAGATAAGTTTAGTCCGCGGAGATATTTAGTTTCTCCTTAAAAATGTGCTGCTCTGTAGGCTATGTATAGGTTTCGAGGTGAATTTTTTCGTTTATTGCTGTGGTGTGCTTTTTCGTAGCGTAAACTTAGGGTTGAGTTTAAATTTTGTTAAATTTTAAAGTAATTGCTGAAAAAATCGGTTGAATATAAAGCTCTTGGTAAAATCTGCTGTTTTCTTTAGAAAATTTAGGTTTAGTTGTAAAATGCCATTGCTTCGTCCAAAAATGCCGTTTTTTAATTGATATTTCATGTTTTAAGCTATCCCTTAAAAGCCTCGAGCTTGCCAGCGATTTGTTTTCTTGGCGGGGTATAATTTCAATTTCAGTTGGATAAGACTCGAGATGATAGCTGTTTGAGTTATATAATATAAAAATGCATGCCGCCGCTTAATGGATTAATTGAAACCAACTCCAAGTTTATGCTTTGATATATATAGTATTTTCGTAGGGTTACAACTGCGAAGGTTCTCCTTAACAGATGTAAGAAATTTTAAGGACGTGATAAATCTTATCATTAATAGGCTATTCTTAGTTCTCGTTCCTTCCTAGCTCCGTCGTTATCTTTTAAAGCGGATTTCTTCTATGAACAATTTGTAACGCAACGTATTCCTGACATTGTAGAGAAATTTCAATTAATTAAGGAAGTGTATAAATTGGGTAACGCGACGTTGTGGCCTATGCTACTGCCATTCCATTATTTGTTAGCTTGAATTCCTTATAACCAATGGTTTGAAGTTTAAAATTGGGAGTTAGGTAATTGTTAGGAGGGTTTGAAATTCGAAAATTTATTAAATAGAAAAGCATTTTCTCTTATGCCGTCTTCAGAGGTCGGTACTATAAAGGTAAGATATTCGGAAGTTTCAGCAGGTGGAGGTTTTCAAATTTAATTGGGGTTCTGGGCTTCTTTGGTTTCTTTTTAAGTTTGAAATTGTTTCCAATTAACTTAGAAACGCGGTTGCTTTGTAGAGTGGAATCGCTTTCTGTAAAATTATAAATATTTGAAAATCAGGGTACTGGATATATAATTTCAGTCTCAATTCACAAGCCATTTCTGCACTTAAATCATCGGTTAGCGTCAGTATCGAATGTGTTGAGTGTTCTGATGCAAAGTTGGATTCCTTCGTCTTGAAAATTGTAACTTCTTCTGTGGAGAGTCTGCTAGTAGGTATGGACGTGCCACTTTCTTCACATACATGGTAGAAGCCTCTCGACCCCAAAGAAAAATAGGATTAAGTAGAATTCAGATAAAATTTATTTTTAGTTGTGCAAGATGCATGTCGGACACGGAGGAAGAGTTCTATAATATTTTTTGTTTTGCTAATACACACATGGCAGAAGCCCTTGAACCTCAAAGTAAAATATAAAACAAGAGACGTCTTATAAAATTCATTTTTAATTTGTGCAAGATGCATGTTGTGCATCGAGGAAGAGTTAACTTTTTTGGTTTGCAGGGTTACCTGTTTTATAAGTTATGCCATTTATTTTAATTGCCATTTTTTAAGATTCAGGTTTTTATGGTTCTGTTAATCTTTTCTGAGACGCTGTTTAATCTTTGTTCCAGAAGAGATTTTGGAGAAATATTATGTGCCATACTGGCGAAAACTTTCTTTTACATTTGACACTATAAACTAGGCTATGGGAGGCAAGAGCTCAAAAATATTTCGTCAGAGGAGTCAATCTTGGGGTGCTCCGTCACATGAACCTTCTCGGACATGGAATTCTTCATCTTATGGTCCGCAAGATCATCCAGCAGACACACGTGTAGAATCAGAGGCTAAGCACAAGTTACAAAGGAGATACTCTCGAATAGCTGACAATTATGATTCTCTTGATAAGGTATTTCTCATTGTTATGCATTACTCATTTGATTTGGTTTCTTCTTGCATGTTTTTGGATATAATTAATGTGGTTTGTGAGCAAAGTGTATCTCTCAACTCAGTTTTGTGTCGTGTGTTTTTTTTAAACAGTCTTATCATTATGAAGGTTTATGGTTAATGCTCCACATTATGCAATTCTGTTACTGCTTTTTTTTCTGTCCTTTGTGTGCTGTTAAATATGTTTTAAAAGTCTGCTCGGTTCGCGATGAACTGATATGAGAAACAAAGGTAAACTATGCCATATAAGAGGAATTGGCTATGTAAATATTATTAGAATTTTGGTCAATTTATGCATATCTTGAAATAATGTAAACCATAAGCACAAAGGATCCTTCTATAAGTTTGAAGACATCATCTTAGGATGTGGATCATTAATACTCTCAACTCAGTTCTGTGTCAGATGTTATTTTAAAATAGTCTATCATTATGAAGGTTTATGGTTCATGCCACACATTATGCAATTCTGTTACTGCTTTCTTTTGTCATTTATGTGCTGTTAAATATGTTTTCAAAGTCTGCTAGGTTCACGATAAACTGATATGAGAAACAAAGGTAAACTATGCCATAGTAGAGGAATTGGCTATATAAATATTATTAGAATTTTGGTCAATTTATGCTTATCTTGAAATAATGTAAACCACAAGCACAAAGGATCCTTCTATAAGTTAGAAGACATCATCTTAATATGGTCCTCTTTATATGCCTGTTTGATAGCAATCTTTAGGCTTCTTGGAAAGAGCAAATGTCAAGCAGCGATACATAGCTGTAATCAGTGGAACTCACAAAATTAACTTCAGAAATTGTTTAGGATCTCAAACCTGACATAAAACTTAGTGTATCTAATTTTGTTGTTTGAAGTTGCTTATATCTGATATTTTGAGATGATGACAATTTAATTTAGAAGTTCTAAAGACTAAAAGTTCTTACTATCTCTTCAACTTCAGCCACGAGTGCTTGAGAATTAGTGTAGTCATTCAGGGGAATGTGTCAATTGCCAATAGTTTTTTCACAATGCTTATTTTATCCAAAACAAGACAGCAGACAGCCTCAAGATATCTTCCTTTCGATCGAATTCATGACATTAACAATTTTAATTTTTGTGTGTCCTTGGTCCATAAATAAAATATTTTTGCACATTTTAATAATCTATTAATTTGAAAAATAGTTAAATAAATTTAATTATGTATAAAGACAAAATTGACTCAAGAGGATCCTTATATACCATCAAGTATGCAAGACTTTCCTAGGCGAATTCGACTGATTGAATGTGATCATTAGGTTCCGATGTAATTTGATGATGCATGAAGATCAACAGATGAAGCCAAATTCCAGCCTGGTGCCTTGTCAGTTGGCCAATGAAGTTGATGAATACTATATTTATTATTCCATGAAGTTTGACTATTGTAGGATGACATGTATGGATCACATCTGATGGCACTTGTGCTCATCTGAAATGGAATACCATGAAGATGATTATACTATGATGACGGATGAGATGGCAATTCTGCTTTGAAAGTTGGAATATGGGATACCCATGTTTGTTAGGCACCCAAGTTTCAAAAATTTAGAAGTCAAAGTTATAAATGACATAATTGTCTCAAAATAAGACAACTGGAGGTATTATTCATATTTGCAAAAATCAAGGGTAAAAGGTAAAGTACTATGTGATATTGTCTCAGCTGTCATCTGTGACATGGTTCTTGGCAAACCTCACGTGAAGGAGATATGTTGTCTATCAAGCTTGTTCTTATAAAGTATAAGGACATACAACATGTATACTGCTGGAATTGCTCCACAAAGGTTGGTGGAACAGTTATTACTATTATAAAAGACACTGCACTCAAATAAAAGCTCGCAGATGTCTGTTAGCTTGAAAAGGTTGCTGATTGATGAGCATCATGTTTCATGGGTTCCTCATATGACTCAATGTGATATCAGAGGAGCATCTGGATGTGTGCATCAGTGTACTCCACATCCCTTTTGAATCCTACTATGTCAATGACTTTTGTAGGTGGATTTGGAGAGAAAGTGGTATATCTAGTGACATAAGAAAAAAACATCATATCCACACAAGTTTGTCACTGACTGAAGTCAATTATGGTCGCATTTAACAATGATTTGGCATACATGTACCAACTAGTGAGAAAATGAGAAGACGATTGTAAAGATTCACAGTTTACTTTTTTATGTCAATGACTCATAGACAACATTCTTTGAGCAGATAGAGATCTAGCAGATTATTAATAAAGGTCATATTGAGTCTTGACACATGTTAGTCTTTCTACCAAAGTCCTTTTTATAGTTGCATTGAGGAATTTTCTTTTGAATTTGTATTGCTTGCACCAACAACAAGGTCGTTGAAAAGAAATAGTATTTACTTCTTGTCTGGACATCTTCTAGATAACCTCCTTGAAGCAGATATTCTTCTGAAAGAAATAAATTACAGTAACATTTATGAATGACAAAAGTAGGTCAGTAAGCCATGAAGTATGGTCAGTCACATTGAGAAAAAATGGACTTCAACATTGAAAAAACAAGAGGCCACAGGCTAGAAGCAAATATTATAATGATAAAAGATTATAATTTCTTACTAGGGGAAATTGGCCCAAAATTGATAAGGAACACTTAAAAAGATATTGTGTATTACCAAATATCATTGGAAAAAAGCTAATTGAAATTACGAGGCAAATGCTGCCACCAATCTATATTAGAATGTGGAGCAGTCAAATGACTGACATCCTTAGCGACTATGAAAGAGCTTCGAAACCACACAGAACTCCATGGTGCACATAATTTTATGGCCTCATAAGGAGCCGTTTTAGGTTTTTCTTTTTTTAAAGCAAGTAAATGTTTGCAAGTAAATTTAAGTGGGGTACGCTCGGTGTGCGCTGCACATCCCAGGCTGTGGACGCTACCGGATGGGCGGGTTGCGCATCCGGACTGCATCCAGAGCACGCATCCAGACCGGAGCGCATCCGGATCCAATGTGCACAAGCAGGGTGTAGGATGTGCATCTGGTAACTAAGAAATAAACAACTAAAATGCTATGTTTTTGTCAAGAATCATAAGAAGACACCTTGAGTTGAGAAACAAGCATGCACATCAGGTTAATAGATGCTTAGAAGGGGATTTCTTCAAGAGTTTTGTGGCTTTCAAAGAAAGGAGCTTTATAAATATAAACTTGGTACAATATGAAAGGTTAACATACAGTGCCACTTACTTGTACCATATTTAAGCAAGTGCATCACACACTTGAAGTCCTTTTTGGGGATAACCTTCTGTTGTCAATAATTGGTTTAACAAAAAAGTAGAATACTATATGAACTGATCCTTTACATTTTGATTTTTTGTATTGATATGTTGTAATGCTGTTATTGCTTCTTGAGCAAGATCATGTCCTCAAATTTAGGAGTATGTTGCTTAGAGGTAGGATTCAATCATGTCCTTTAATTTTACTGGTGGCAAGCACTGAGGTCTGTGACCAACATATCATTTAGTTGAAAGGATAAATAGATTGTCTCGTGATGGTGGCTGCCATCAATACTTCGGTATTGACACCAGATGAGAATGTATGCTCGACATTTCAGACTATTGGAATTTAAAGGAACAGAATTTAATACCTCTCAAAAGTGGCGGATTTGTGATATTGGAAGCTTTTGGTTTTTGGAATGTAGTCATCATAGGTTAAGAATTTTATTTTTCATTATGATACTTGTATTGGAAATTGTATCTTTATCTGTAACAACTTGGTGTTTTATTTGCAAAGTTGCAGCATTTTAGAATTTAGATACTCTAAATATTTGAAACTGGCAAAGAAACTCAGAGGACTTTATACGTACAGAAATTCACTATGAGGTTTTATTTGTAAAGTCTGCATCATCGCACAATCTAGACTTTCTTTAAATTTTTGAAAGTGCCAAAGAAACTCAGAGGACCATATACTTAAAATTTTACTAATACACTTTCTTTAAAAATGATTTTGTAAAACCTTGGTGCAGAATTGTGACTCTTGAATACTTCTATATTTATTGTAGGTGACTGAGGCTCTTGCACAAGCTGGCCTGGAGTCATCTAACTTGATTGTGGGTATTGATTTCACAAAAAGCAACGAGTGGACAGGTCTTCCTCTGCCTCTGTCAATCTTATTAATCTTTTGTTGGTTTTAGAAATGTTTCATGTGCAGTTGTATAGCTTTTCTGCTTTTCCTTGGCTTCAGTTGACTGCTTTGCATGCTTTCTTCTATCTGTTTCAACAGAGATAAAACCAAACTATTGTTATGGATGTTAGGTGCAAAGTCTTTTAATCGACGAAGTTTACATCATCTTGGGGATAGTCCAAATCCTTATGAACAAGCAATTTCAATTATTGGACGTACCTTGTCTGCTTTTGATGAGGACAACTTAATCCCATGTTTTGGTTTTGGGGATGGTAAGTTTCAATCTTCTTTTCATATTTATTTTACCAATTCATTTTTCATACGTTGCTTTACAGATTCACATGAGACAAAGTGACATGCCTGTCAGTAACACTAACAATACATTCTTGTTGCATTGTTCAGCTACAACTCATGATCAGCAGGTATTCAGTTTCTATCCAGATGGTCTTCTATGCAATGGATTTGAAGAAGCACTAAGACGATACAGGGAAATTGTCCCCCAATTGCGACTTGCTGGTTAGTAAAGATTTGTATTTGATTAAGCTTTGATGTGCACATTTAAAATGTAAATGTAGATTGGCTTGTGTATTGATGTCTTGGGCTCAGAGAGAATGCCTCTCTGGAATGATTGATTGGGTTCATATTTATATCTTTAATATATGTAGGTATTGTATAAAGCTATACCATTTTTTAATGCACTTCATATTATTGCTTTTCTTATTAGGGCCTACATCTTTTGCACCAATCATTGAAGCAGCAATTCGTATTGTGGAGCAAAGTGGGGGGCAATACCATGTTCTTTTGATAATTGCAGATGGACAGGTTGTATATCATTTATCTACACTTGTTTTCAAATGTACTGTGAATGTAACAAATTGAAATTTCTGTCTTTCACCTTGTTGGATAAAAAACATTTACCTACTAGAATTCTTGAATTATATGTAACATACATTTATACTGCACACGGTTGTCCTTATTGTTTTTGCTTGTACCCATCCTTGGACTATCTGTACATTGATCATTGATTTCCTGAATTGTTTTCTTTCTGTAAGTCTTTCTAGTTTAAGTGTGGGCAAACTGACAATGCTTTGCTCATTTTTGTAATGTATGTATTTTGCCCATCAACTGATCATAACACACGTTAAATATTTTTAGGTAACAAGAAGTGTTGACACCGAAAATGGTAACCTGAGTCCACAAGAACAGAATACAGTCAATGCAATAGTGCAAGCAAGGTAATTCTATCTGCATGACTTTGCTGCCTTTTGGGTACTAATAAGTTAATAACTATACCTATGAACTTGTAACACAAGAATTGTTACGATTGATGCAGTGAATATCCACTATCAATTGTCTTGGTTGGAGTTGGTGATGGACCTTGGGACATGATGCAAAAGTTTGACGATAACATACCAGCTCGGTCTTTTGACAACTTCCAGGTGTTTTATCAATTTTATTGGTTTTGAAAATAAAATAATATAGTTGACATTGTGAGCTTATATTTTTAGAATTTCATTCTTATGTTAAAAGATTTTACTTCTGTTTCTACAGTTTGTGAACTTTACAGCAATCATGTCAAAGAATGTCCCTGTTTCTAGGAAGGAGACTGAATTTGCACTTGCAGCACTGATGGAAATACCGTCTCAGTACAAGGCCACACTAGATCTTCAAATACTGGGGTAGCTTATATATTATTTTGCATTTACATTTCATATTAACTTTCTAAAATGGAAATGATATACTGTTAATGGTTGCTCGATTAGTTGTTACCAAGTAAGGATATTTTTCACGAGTTGACCTGTTTAAGAAAATATTTAACTATTAGAGACAACCTCCATTGTATTATTTCTTGAGTCAGCATAGAAAAGGATCCATGTGCAATTTTGTGCATCATGTACTTCTGTGCAATGGCTTAACTTTAGTGCCTTGTGTGTTGCAACCTGTCCTTTGTGCACGCATCAGGGACCAAAATATGTTGCACATGGATAAAGTTCTTGCAGATGGGCTTTGTGCACATCTGCACAAGCATTGATTCCAACAGCTCTGCGCAAGACAGTGGAAGACAATCATGCATGCACTCTTTAGCCATGTAACACAACTTGATAAGTCTGCATTTCAGCACTACAATTTTTTTGACTCTCGCAACATTTCTGCATTGTGCACAAATTGCTCATAGGCAGTACATTCGTTTGCAAACTATGACTGGTTTAGCTTCATACATGTCCAACACCTGGCTATATTTACTCCATATGATTGTGTCAACTGATTGGCACCATAGGTATTCAACATCTAGCACAATCTTGGCCAAATAGAATTGCACCATATGTGCATGACACTTGTCAGATGTGGAAGGCTTAGTGACAGCCTATTCAGCCTATTGTCTAAGAACAAATTACTGTATACCATCCACTTCATCAATAAGTCTTGTCATATTTTGTGGTTTGATATGGTACTGCAGAGTGCCTTTGGAAAATCTGGTCTATGCATCTTTTCTCCACTTGATCACGGGACTTCGCTCCGACCATGGCTTCCTTAAATTATTCATACATACACACAACTTCAATGAATTTAGGACAGTATTTTCCATGCATTTGTCACCCCTTTGCATTGCATTGCCAGTCATGGCATCATCTGGCAATGCTTACACAACTCCAACTCTCCATTGGAAGTAAACTTAGTTCCATTGGCTTTGGCATAACATTGTAGACCTGCAAAGTTGTCCTCCAATCTGAGACAAAAATATAATCATTAGCATTGGAGTGAAAATGGCCGAACTCATGCTGCCTATTTTCAGACACATCTGTCTAAGTTCAAGGCATCATAACACTCTACTTTTCTTCACACCATTACTTGGAAGAAGAAAGCACAAAGCAAAGCAGCATGAGTGAGATGTGGCTTTTTGTCAACCTCTTTTGATGAATGGAATCACCTGCATGTGTTGACTCAACCTCACCACCATTGCTGCTAGCTTCTGTGACATGCTCTCGAGTCATGAGGTTTGAGCTTTGACATCACTTCGATGTGACTCATTTGTAGGGCAACACTACACTGTGGTCTGTGATTGTGCCCTAAGAGATTTGATTGTTGTCAAGGACATTTATTGCACTTGTCATAAGGAACTCTTGTGATAGTGCCTTGTGGATTAGTAGGTTGGCAGCCCTCAACAACATCTTGCAAAACACGAATCCTTCAGAGGTTGGGGTCCAAGGTTAGATGGTGGTGCATATGGAAGTCCCATAACACACACTTATATTGTTAATAAATAGTGCTGGCCCAATGTTTACCACTAACTAGGAAAGATTTAGAACTGTACCCATAGCCCTCTCTTCTATCTTTGTGGTAATTGGTGAGTAGCTATTGAGGGCTTACCACTTATTGGTACATCGTAGAATTTAGGCAGTGAAAGATTAGCTAGGGCGGGGTTGTGAAAACTTCTTATAGGGTCTTGTAAATTGCCTCAGGGGACAAGGACAAGGGTTTGAGGGGTGGGGACATGTCCCCATGTAACATAGTCAATCCGAGTTCTCTTCTCTATTGGCGGGACTCAAAAAAGGCGCCCTAGTCAACTAGAGATCTTGGCAAGTACTAAGCAATATCTGATGGCCTTCTTTACTTATGGTTTGTAATTTGGGTATCTTAGACTTAGGGAACCACACCAATCCGTCTTGAACTTGGTGGTTAAAATTTTCTATAGTGATGATATTGCAGGGAAGTATTGTGGAAAAATAGCTTGCTGCCAGAATAATTAAACAAATTTTAAAATAAAGTTAATAAATCCATTCTCGACATTCTTTTTCCCCATTCCACATTGTGAAATGCAATATTTGTAAATATTGTGGAGACAAGCATTGTGGCTACGTCGGGGGTCCAAATACCTCCTCATCCACCAATTTACTATAGAAAGACTATGATTACCTCTAGTTGCGTCATTGAATAAAATTACTATTACTGCTCTTGAACTATCAAGAGAATTGTGAATACCAATAGCTAAATTTGTGGTGAGGCTTTGGAACTTTACTAATCAAAGGTAAGGGTTCACATGTACTACTATTTTTCATATGGGAAAGGTTATATCATATATCATAGTTATTTGTGTATGACCTTCGATAACTCTTCCTCATCACTGCTAGGCTGGCATGGTGTATTAGTAAGAACCTCATTCATTAAGATGCTTCTATTGATCTATCAATGTGCATCTCATATTGGGGGGGATGTAGGCAATGAGCAAGATCTTGGTGGCGGTGATTGATTGACACCTCCCATTGTCCTAGAGGTGTTTTGCAGAAACAAAGGAGGGTTTGCAATCATAACCTATTATACTTATAAATAGCTTAGAATAGGCATAATAAGATAGGGGTGTTTCAAATAAACCTTTGCATTGAATGTTTCAATTGTTCATACACTTTCATAGGTTGTTTCAAAGAAATGACATATATAGATACTTCAAGTTCATACCTTAGTTATTGCCTAATAGCTTAGTGGTAGAGTGATCTTGTGGTAACTGATTGGTCATAGGTTCAAAGTTCAAACCCTATCTGAGAACCATCTTCTTCAAGGTTTTAGTTGTTTCAAAGAAATGACATATATAGATACTTCAAGTTCATACCTTAGTTATTGCCTAATAGCTTAGTGGTAGAGTGCTCTTGTGGTAATTGATTGGTCATAGGTTCAAAGTTCAAACCCTATCTGAGAGAACCTTCTTCTTCAAGGTTTTAATCACTGTTGTTCCCGAGTAGCTCAGCATTAGAGTAGTCGACCGTTAATGGGTTGCTTGTAGGTTCAAATCCTATTTGAGCAGAGCTCGTTTCTTAAAGCACTTGCATATTATGAACAAATAGAAAATTATTGTTCCAAATTATGAATTAGATATTGTTAATAATAGGGGGATTGGACAAAAAAGAGGAAGAAATGTCTAATTTCTAGAGCTGAATCGGAGCAAACCTCTCTGTGCTCTGACACTTTCTTTTTAAAACAACCGATTTTAATCTCATTATTAATTTAATCCTAGCAATGTTACCAACTTGTTCGTGTAGATTGGAATAGTCTAAAACCTAGTGCTAGCATGTTCATTTATTTCAAACTATGAGTGATCTAAGGTAAAGCATACTCACAGTTTTCTTAAAATACATCCATCCCTTCTCTCGAATTGCTTTTGATGAAGTAGGAGAAGGTCCTTGGCCCTTTCATATTTTCTACCTTTCGAATCATGGGCTAGTTGATAGGATATGTGAAATCTTATTTGATCTGCAAGGGGACTTTATTTTGGTAAAGTATGAAAATGGGTCTCATATCAAGTGATCAGACCTTTATTGGATCAATTGTTCACCTATTTTTCTTTCCTTTTTTAGCAAGCATTTCAACAAGTTTTTTCATCATCTTTCATTTTTCTACCTCTATATCTATCTTTTCTATGTAAACAAGGGGATGAAATAAATCAATCATGTTAAGTAACAAATCACATTTACTAACAATATTATATTATCTTAAAGAATAAATTCAGGGATTGATATTTAAAAAGCATTATGTTATCAACATCAATGCTCTGATAAAGAGCACAATTTGTATACATTCTAATTTTCTGTGGATAAAATGAAAATCTTCATTATTAAAAGGAAAAGTAATATATTAATATACAAAATAAGCGCGAAAACCTCTTCAGGAAAACATTTTCCTTTTTATATATTACTTTTCCTTTTTATAAATGCGAAAAGGAAACATTTTGTTATTTTTCAGCACTGTGGCGATGCAAATCACATCTCCCACCAAACTGTTGGTTTCTTGTTAAGGCACCCGAGGGTAGTGATTGTTGGAGCCCTCAATGCAGGGTTGATGAACTTGTTGGTGGCTCTCTGGGTCCACCCATAATTACCAGATGTTCGCACTATGTTGTAAACAAACTTCTCCAGCAGCACTGTGTTGTGTGTATGAGGATTGGCCAGGATCCTGTCACTGATTAACCTCCGACTGGCGTTTCTCCATATCATCTTTGATCACAAATACTTCCTTCAGCTAGTCCTCAACTGATTTTTGGTCGCAGTCACATTCGCATTCTGGTATTGCAATTAACTCTTCTTCCTTTGCGCTGGTGGCCTCAGATGTGCTCACCATTTCACTACTCTCGATTTGTGCCTATCCCGGTTTGTTGATATAGCACAAAGGCATTGTCAGTAGTGCAACAAAGTCCCAATGCTCAGTCATCTCATGCAGAGTTAAAAAAATCCAATCTCTGCGAAAATGTCACCTCTGTATGTGTTCTCCCAAACATGCCTTCGAATGCTTTCATATACATTAAGTATTATTTCCTCTTTCATTTCATGCCTTGACCTGACCTCAGCTCCGTGGATCTTGGAGATCGGTTGAATCTTAGATTTTACTATGGCTATCTTTTCCCGAAGTGACGACCACACGGTGACAGTCTGATATAATTTTGCAGGCAGCCTGATCAATGGCACAATTAGATAGGTAGTCTGCAGCTCTGTTAGCTTCTCTGTATGCATGTTTTTTTATGTAATTGTTAATTCCTTCCAAAAGGGCTCATACGCTGTCTATCCATGTTCTGAATTTCCAGCTTGGGGCCAGCAATGATTGCTTTTATGACTATAGAGGAGCCCCCTTCAATATCTACTTAGCTAAGATTGTGATCTCTGAACATTTTGAGCCCTTAATAGAGTGCCACAAACTTTGCGTTGTTGCGAGTTCTATTGGTTAGTTTTATTGAGCCCCCCCATGATAGGTTTCCCTGAGCAATTCCTTATAATGTAACCAGCTCCAGAAGCACCTGGATTTCCCCTGGATGCTTTGTCGAAGTTGAGCTTGAGCTCCCATTCAGCTGATCTCCTATTCTTTTTTGTTTCAATGAAGTCTCCTTTGGGCGGGATAAGGTGTTTCCATCTATCAGTCATGTTGTCATCCCAATTGGTGTATTGTTTGCATTTCCTATTGTGTACTTTTGTGTTCAGGTGCTTGTCAAATCCCAATCTCAATTTTGTTTGGTATCCTGTCAAGTGGTGATTCCATTTCCTTAAATATTTTGGCATTCCTTTCTTCCCATTTTCGATGGAGGTAGCTCCCATTTAGCTGATCTCCTATACTTTTTTGTTTTAACAAAGTGTCCTTTGTGTGGGGTAAGGTGTTTCCATCTACTAGTCATGTTGTCATCCCAATTGGCGTATTCTTTGCATTTCCCGTTGTGCACTTTCATGTTCAGGTGCTCGCTAATCCCAATCTCAATTGTTTTTAGGATCCTGTCAAGTGGTGATTCTATTTCCTTAAATATTGTGACATTCCTTTCCTTCCATAATCAAAGTCGCAGCTTATTATTTATCATTGGAGAATACAAATATATAGACACAAAATATTGCCAAGTAACTAAAACTGATTGACTCAACTGGAGACTCTTCATGGCCAACTAAAACAAATCTATGAACCTTATTTGATTCCTGTTCAAACTCCCAACTGTTGGAGCATTATATTCCAACACTAACCATAACATCTTCTCCATGGCTAGTGTTTCTTTCTGGGGTTATGGAGATTAGATAGGTTGCTTTACTAGCTTCATTCAGATCTGAATAATGTTCTTGATTGAATAATTATTTGGTGAAGTATTCCAACTGTACTGAAAATGAGAGCTAAGTGGAAGTGACATGCTTGAAATCTTCAATCTGTCAATCAAATTTTTTTGTAACATTTAAGAAATATCAATCTGTACAGGCTCTAAATTTAGTAGAATTTTAACAATGTATGACAGAAATAAATTAGTAGGTTCAGTATATAATGCCCAAAATTGTGAGAATATCAAGTCATCAATCACCAATCCAAGTCTATCTATAATCAAAGCATATTGGATACTGTTACTTGTTTAAACATGTGATATTTATTCTAGATCTTCTGCCTTTATTTCTTTAATAATTTTATTGCTTTATAATATTTATTATCTCGATCTATTGCAGTCGTCGCAGGGGGAAGATGCCTAACAGTTTACCTCTTCCACCACCTACTGGCCATGCTAATAGTGCTGCCACACAGCGATATGCACGATCAGAGAGTTTCCAAACCAGTAGTCCACCAGACTATGGCTATAATTCATATGGAGGAACTGCTCCACCAACGGCTAAGGACACCTTTGATGCTCAAGTAAGGGAATCTTTGTGGCAAATTCAATTTGGACAGATTAGTTTTGTTTGGTAGTTTGTTTGACGTGGCTTAAGAGTAATTCCATACAGTAATTAGGAGACCATTTTCTTCCTGATTCTCTAAAGTTGCCTGGACTTTCACAGATGTGTCCAATATGCCTAACGAACCCTAAAGATCTTGCTTTTGGATGTGGTCATCAGGTATTGTAGACAGGTCTTAAATATATTAAATTCAACACAAAACTCTTTTTAATGCATTTTTTATTTCACTGTTGCTAACTTGTTTCTGATAACAGACATGTGGTGACTGTGGACAAAACTTGGATTTATGTCCTATATGTCGAAATGAAATCAGCACCAGAATAAAATTGTATTAAAGTTCAATGCAAATCTGGGAGAAGGAAAACACATTATGACTTTGTTCCCCTGGATTTTAATCCATTTGATGTCAAGAGTGGCTTGAGTTTGTGATTTTATCGCAGGTCTTCAGTATTTTTTGAGGCGTGAGAAATGAAGTAAATGTCCATTTCTTTTGTATGGTGTATTTAATGTATATGCACCTTCTACATGGAATTGAAATTGCAGTTGCTGGATTGAGTAATTCGACTGTAGATAATACATCATTCCCTTCTCGGATACATTATTCGTTTATTCTATATTTAATTTGTTTTATCAACAGATTGAATTTCAAATTTGGGAAATATATTTTTCTATCACCAATTTATTTTTTGTAATGGGTCGGTTCGGTTGTAGTAAGGGCTAAATCTCGCGATATTCGGCAAATGCTTCAGGCTGTTATTTTTGTGCGAAGTTGGAAATCACGTGAAATAGCATTCTGAATTATATTGTGTTGTAATCCGAGCAGGTGAATCCTATTCGATTGTGTTGGTGGAAAGGGGCTTGATTTCACAATTCTGTTGTGGTCTGGCAACCCAGCAGGAATTTTATTTCAAGGTTTATTGATCTAATAATTTTTTTTCAACTTTATTAGAATGTTTTTCCTTAAATTTGTCCAAATCACTATAGCAAAAATTTGCTGCTATTATCAGTCATTGAACATTGAACATTTTATTTTATTTCTAATTATCAATAAGTAAACACTATATGTGGAATAAGATCCAATTTACCACAATATTCATAAGAATTTAAATAAAAGTGAATGTGGTTTTGCTTTTCGTAAATACAATGTTTGAATAAATTGAAATAAAGATTACTATTGTTGAAACCTTCAACAAGATTTATATTGAAGGTCCTTGGACCTCTTTTTTTTTCTTTCAACGTGGCAAGGTCCTTGGTACCATAACTCTTAATCTTATTTGTAAAGTTATATTCTTATTGGCAAGTAACTTTGTTTTAGAAGAAATAACACTTTATCCAAAAAACCATGACTATATGTTGAAGGCAATCTGCACATCTTCCAATGAAGTATTCACAATCTTATTTGTAAAGTTATAATCTTATTTGCAATTCTTTTCATATAAGTATTATTATACTTAACAGGGTATGTTTCCAGCTACAGCTAATACAATGTGCCAAATTTGACACCTTTAGCACCATTTTGTATATGGAGAGATGATTTTTGAGATGTAGATATTGAAATTGCTATTGATAGTAGATAGGAGCCTGGAGATTAATATTTTGATATCTTTTAGTAAGAGGCATTTTAGATATTTACTAGTAGCATTCATAGTGAAGCATGCATTACCTATTCATTTAAATATATAATATCAATTTTATTTATTGAACATTATTGAAACATTTCATATTTTTTCAAATTGCAATTAAAATAAAAGTTGATAAGGATACATTTCATTTTGATCGTGTTGGATTAGCAGTCTAATTTTGTTGAAATGCTACAAGTTATTGGTCTTCTCAATAAACATAATTTTTTCCATAATGGTTATGTATATTATCATTTATGTGTCTTAAACACTCTTTTAGCAACTCCTATGAAGAATACAAAGTTGTATTCGATCTATGAATGTAACTATTTTAAAAAAAATCTATCAAAATTATAATAGAAAAAATTACTGCCATTATTAGACATTAAACATTTATTTTATTTCTAATTTGCATCTCAACCATTGCTTTAAATTTTTTAAATTGATTGAGAACTTTAGAATTATTCTTTAGGAAATATACACATGTACTATTATTATAATCATTAATAGATATGGATTTTGGAATGGAAGGATCATATATAGGACCAAACAAATGAGAATGAATAAGATCAAATATACCGCAAGTTTTATGAGAACTCAAATAAAAGTAAATTTTGCTTTTGTTTTCCATAAATGCATTGCTCACAAAAATCAAAATCAAGATTATAATCATTCAAACCTTCAATAAGGTTTTTATTTTTCATGGTCCTTAGACCTTTTTCTTCAATGTAGCCATGTCCCTGATGTTATAACTTAGTATTATTGGCAAGTAATTTTGATGAAGAAGAATGAACACCTTGATGTACCCAAAAGCTATGCCCATATGTTGAAGGTCAAACCATCACATCTTCCAATGAAATATTCACAAATTTTCTTTTTGCAAAAATATTATTACACTCCATAGTGTATGCATATAGGTTATACAATGTGCAAAATCTAGCAATTACCATAACCCTTTTGACCATTTTGTATCATGCATAAGAAAAAACTACCTACACAACCATATCTATTAGCTTGCTCATAGATAACAATTTTGAGATATTCTAGGGATGTGCAACACACCATTAATTCTTTTTATTCTATCATTAGGAAACTTGATTCTAATTTTATCACCACCAATAATATCTAAATGTGAATTGTTACCCAAATACACCTTATCACAATCAAATTCCCAATTTAAAAAAAAACCAATCTCTATTATAGGTCATGAAAAGATGTACCTGAATTGATCAACCATACATCATTACCAACACAAGTGGCCAAAGTTGCAATAAACACATCATCTTCCTTCTCAGACTCGAAATCAGAATCAAATTTCCATGAGTGTCTAAAGCTTGAATGAATGCATCACCATCTTCCTTCTCAAACTCAAAAAATAGAAATCTAATTTCTTTCTTTCTTTCCTCTTTCTTATTTTCTTCTTTGTATTCCTTATGGAAGTGTCTAGGCTTACTACAAATTGAACAAATAACTTTGGAATTTTGTAAGAGGTTTGGATTTCCCTTTGGACTTGTATTTATTTTGCTTCTTTATTTTTTGCCTTTTTCCTTAAGTCTTCCATGAACAAACTTATGACCACATTAACATTGATGGATAACTTCCTCATCTCTCCCGAAAGAGAATAACCCACAACATCTTGAGTCTTCAAAATAACATAAGTACTTTTGATAGTCATAACAAGACAATCTCTTGAATCAGACAAAGAACAAAGCAATATCTGACATTTTTCTTCCTCATCCATCTTGACACTAACAAATTTTAATCGGGCCACCAACATATTTAATTCTTCTAGGCAATCTATAATTTGTCCACCCTCTTCCAGTATCAAGGAATACAATTTCTTCCTCAAGAAAATCTTGTTCACTAAAGATTTGACTTGTTACATCTTACCAATCTTATCTTGTAGCTTCTTTACAAATGACTCTTCATGGACATTAATAAAAACAAAGTTTTCCAAGCACAATTTGATTAGAGCTTTGACTTTATGGTCCATAGCATCATACTGATGCAACTATAGTAGGATCTGTAGGTCTGAAGAGACCCTCATCAATAGCATTCCAAAGATCTCAATCCACTGGCAAACCCTCCATCATTAGCTTCACATGTCAAAACTATTTCCAAAATCCCCCCCTCTATTCTTCTTGATGAAGTCAACATTTGAAAATTTTAGCATCATGATCATAAAGTATCTTCTGCACAAGCTCTCACTCAAATCTAGATTAGTTCAAAAAATACAACACCTCGCAGCTGAAAATAAGGTGATCAGGCCCTGATACCACATGAAAGGAAGTTAAAGTACCAGAACAACTTCCTACACTAACCCTGAGAAGAGGGTTATGCAATTTTAATTTCATATCTTCATAATAGTTACATAAACATAACAAAAGTAAACATAAATAACATGCATATCAAAGCACAATGATTTGCGTGGGGAAAACCCTTTTGAGAGAAAAATCCCACACTCCAAAAGCCATCAAATATATTATTAAAAAATTAGGAATATAATACAATATATTTGTAAAGCAAGCTTTTCATAAATGTATCATCAGCCAAAGATTCAAAGGTAACTCAACATAGTCCTACACAACTTCCATCTCATTCACCTAATATACAAGCAATACAATACACCAAAAATGTCAAATGATATTACAAATCCATGATCTAAAACCACCCAAAAAGTGGCTCCCAACTAGTCTTCAATCCATGATGACCTATGATGTGTCAAAGCACACACCAACACATGTAACTCCCTTTTAAACCTCATTATATGTCCTACACATTTTTTTATTTTCCATTTCAGGTGACCCACTTCCAAAGGCCTTAACTTTTGATTCGAAAGTTGGATTGACTAATCGTTTGAAGCATTAGCTATATTGGTTTTAAATACTTCTAGGCCAATCTAAAGCATTCAAAATTGACTTTGAAACTTTCAAACAAAGCTTTTACAAATAGGAACATTGATATCTTCAAATCTAGAAATCATCTTCCAACAAGAATTTACTAGAATTCTTATTTAGCCAATTTGTAGGTTTGATTTTTTTTTTTGGATTAATTTGTACTCTAATGTAAAATTATTATAAATAGTAACCATATGTAAATATAAGGTCGAGACACCATTTTCCTAAGATAAATGCAAACTAAGAACTTGTTTAATTACTATTTCCACATATGAACATTTCATTGGAGGAAATAGCCAACTAGATCCAGCTTCATTCCCAAAGAAGAGATGAAAGTTGTGTTTGATTATTTCCTCTTGTTGTTTTGATATGGTTGAATATGATTTGGTTATGATTATGCAAGTTTCTATGCAAAATGATGCAAAATTGACAATATTCAACACAAATAGACATGCACAAAATAAAAAGGAAATATATAGGTTGAGGTGTCTTCATTAGTTGAGGCTTCAAATTTTTGATTAGGATTCCTT
The DNA here is from genome assembly GCA_027943335.1 of Chamaecyparis obtusa. Taxonomy (NCBI): domain Eukaryota; kingdom Viridiplantae; phylum Streptophyta; class Pinopsida; order Cupressales; family Cupressaceae; genus Chamaecyparis; species Chamaecyparis obtusa. The sequence goes on along the minus strand of BSBK01006227.1, from coordinate 155,448 downwards.
GTAGATCTTTCTCTCCAAAATTTAACTTCGAAGTGGTCAAGTGATATAATTTTCATAGACCTAAGGGTTTCACCTATTCAAAGTGTGGGATTGTGTCTTAGTTTGCTCTATGTAAATCTAAAACTTTCAACTATAAGATTTGTAACTTGCACACATTGAAGAGGGAAATATTTTGTGCTGTACGGGCTTGCCTAATTCAAATGCCATATTAGATTCTTGACCAAATATACATCTATAATGATAAAAAAGAGAGCTTACCCCTAGTAGGGTAGAGGCTAAATCAATTTTCAATTTTGAATTGAGATGATATTATCTTAGGAATTGATATTAGTAGTGGTGCACTGCTTTTTAGATAAGTCCTTCAAGTGTTGATGCAATACCATAACATGACATACCAAGATCAATCACAAAATCATACTTGAATGTCTATGCTTGAAAGCTTGTGGATGGAGAATTATGCTATGATCTTCTTCATTGATGGTAGTCTCCTCTACTTGGCCTTCAATGAGAGAGAGAAGCTTTATCCCATGGAGAAGATTGACTTGGAAATGCCTTGGAATGCTTGAGATCTACCTTAGAATGCTTGAGATGCAAAATTTTGGGAGACAACTTGAACACCTATGATATTCTCCTAAAATGTCTAGAGGCATGTTACTTATACACCTCTCTCAAGCATTTTCAAGGCTCAAGACTCAAATAGAGCTGATGGAAATTTAGATTTCGTACTTAACTGTTGAGATTTTTCCTTGATTTAAATTTTAGGGCCAAAATGGGGTACCAAGTCATTTAGGGAAACTTGGTCAAAGACCAGGTTTGAGACCAAGTTGGTTTTGGTGACTTCCTCCCACCAAAAGGCCTCAAAATTTGGTTCATAGGTCCCAAATGGAGTGGGGATGTTAGACTGATAAGAGAAATTGGGGCCGGAGTACTTGAAATCAGTGTTGGAGCCCATACATGCTAAAATGAGGAAGGCTAAATGGAGAATTGCACAACAATACAATTCTTAGATGGTACAATTATCAAATCACCCAGTCTAACATAAACAAAGGAATAAAAGACCTAAGAATATGATCTTGAATTGACTCTCTTGAAAAGAGTATCAGTCAATCATACTTATCTCTTTGTGGCTTCCCATTCTAAATGTAATCCAACTGGAAAATAGGCCTTGTTTCTAAGTTTGCATGCATAAGCTAGTGAGCCCCATTTCCCTACATTATAATTTTAAATATGAAATGCTTTTGATGTAATTAATAGTTAAGTAATTTTAAAATTATTATATAATATCAAATAATATTAAAAATTTATTTAGTAATATATTTAAAGTTATTATATATATTTAATATTATATAATATAAGATTTAATATAATACATATTGTAACCTAATAAACTAATATTATACTAAATATATATTTAAAATTATTGCATAATTATTATTATATAATTTAAAATATAATATGATGCAAAACATAAGCTAAAAAATAGTATTATACTATAAATATAATAAATAATGATGCTCTTTTATATTGACATTGAAGCATTTTACTTGGACAATACAAAATATTTTGTAATAATTAATTAAGAATTATAATTATAGTTGCAACTATGTTGCCTATTTTGGCTCTTGGCCTTTTTTTCAATAAGTAAATGAGATTTAAGAAAAACCAACTTCAATACACTATACACTATTAGGAAAAGTAACACAGGAAATGCATGTTGGTTAACATAGCACAAATGTCAGTAAATACTTCTAAAGGCATACTACATTAAATTTGATCTCTCATGGAGTATCCTGATGGAGTTGATAAAAAACAACCCACAGCTCCCAAGAACACCTGCACGCAAACACCTGTCACAGAAAGAGAGAGAAGCAAACAGCTATGGAGGCCTGAACGCATTGATCCACGAGAGAGGAGAAATCCTTGATGTGCAAAAATAAAAGTTGCAATCAATAATAAAAAATGTCAGAAAAAGGTTACAAAGTATTATGAGATCAATCCTTATGAAGGAGATCAGAAAACCTAAAAAGGTAAAACCCTAGGTTGCATGATAATAATTAATAAAGATAATTAATTATTATATGCCTAAAGTTTAGCTTAAGTCGAAAGAGGTAATAAGCGACTGAATAATTAAATCAATATGATTTAATTAATCAATAAACACTTTATTACTCTAACACCCCCCCTTAAGATAAACTTTGGGAGAAGCTAAAAACCTAGAAAGAACTACTAAAAGCAAATGGGTCCCGGCAACAAAGGCCTGATCAGGTACCCAAGTACAAAAGAGAGTCTCTACAAAGCGGAGAAATAGAGAAAACCACATGGGAAAAAATCTACTCCAAAAAGAGACAAAGCCTAGTCTGAAGGACTGAAGAAGCCTCCAAAACTAGGAATGTTCCAGAAAATAGGAACAAAGATGAACATGTACAACATCACTGAAGCATGAAACTGCAAACTCTGTCAAGAAGAAACTGATGATTAGAAGATCCTCCACAGAAATATGACTAGGTAGAGAAGACTGTAATCTGTATGAGTGCCCTCAAATAACACTACTCGAATCAAGAGGCAAACAAAGGCAAACACTTGAACTCGAAGATACAGATGGCATAACACCACAAGCCTGAAGAGCTGATCAATCAAATCTGGAAGAGTGCATCCAAAAATAGGAAAGAAAAGAGTGTCCATATGGTAAGTGATCCATCTCACCGGAATGCATAGGTACCTAGCCACTGCAACCGCCTAGTACATAGGATCAAATACTGAATACATAGCTCACACTATCAAACCAAGGAAGCAGTAGAACCAACAGTAGAAACCCCCCCATACTGCTGACAGGGGAGTAATGACAGGTACACTGAAAAGATCGTCCAATATGAACTGCATGATGAAGATGAATCTGAAACATCGAATGTGCAAAGAGAGTACAAACACATATAAAGATACCTAAGGCTAATGTCATTGGAGGAATGCTCACACGATAAAAGAAGATGGCAAACAAAGGCAAACATCAAACCCCCCTGGCACTTCATAATGGAGTGCGAGTACAAAGAGCACAAACATGTGCAAGATCCCATCAAAGCAAGAGAATGACACTTTATCTCAGTGCGTGTGCATAAAAGAATGCTACAAAAGTGAAGTATACACTGCTCAAAGAAGATAGAAAGCTATATCAGCATGAACTACAGATAAATATGAGCTATCCCATGTAAAAAATGAGATCCCAGGACCTGAAACAACCAAGATATCCACCAGACTGCAAAAATGCAAGTATTTGAAGATCTGGCTTTGACAGAGCAAAACACCATCAGAAATATAATACCAGAAAAAATAACTGCCAGATCTAGAAAGATCTCGGAATCAGCTTTCCGACGATATCTTGTTTGCCAAATTTTGACACCGTATGCTCAAGATATGAGCAAAAAACCAACAGCTGCACTAGAGGGCCCAAAGAAGGTGTCTGAAAGATCTGAAGATGGGTGACGTCAGCAAAAAGACATAAAACCACATAAAACCATCAGATCTGAAAAAATCTCAAAAAGAGCTTTCCAGCAATATCTCATTTTCCAAAAACGGAGTCTGGATGCAAGAGAAACGGATCCCAGAATGCAAGAGGTCTGAAACGCCACTATCACAGAAAACATCTGACTTTGACAGCAAAAAAGAGCATCAAAATGGCAAAATCATAAAACCATACCAGAAAATTCGGATCGGGCTCGGAACCAGCTTTCCGACAATATATCGCACGCCCAATGATGATCCCGTATGCCCGAGATATTGCGAAAAAACGCCCAGGTACCCTTAAAACAGAGCCCTTTTAAAAAAAATCATGCAAATGGAAAAAAAACATTTGCATGCGCTGACATCATGCTGACATCAGCGCGGGCCTGGGCTCTAAAATGGTGGGCCCCTGGTCACCGACGTGACCAGGTGCTGGGCAGTGGGTCCGGCGGAGCGGCCGTGGGGCCGCCAGAGGCGGAGCGCTGGCGGGGGCCGCTGAATGCGACGGAGCGGAGGCCGGCGGAGGCGGCGCCGGGGCCAGGGTCGGGGTCCGCCGAACGCAGCGGAGCGGGGAGCGCCGGAGCTGGGCGGCGGCGGGGGTCGCGGTGGCCGGTGGGATCAGTGGTGGCCACCCGGGCGGTGGCCGCTCTGCGGTTGCTGCTGGGCGGCGCGGGGGTGGCCGCTGGGCGGCGCCCCCCAAAATCAAAGTTTTTTTTTTTTTTAATGATTTTTTTTTTGAAAATCGTACCCTGCGCCTCGGAGTGCGTGCCAGGGCCGTACGGCCCTGGTATGTAAAAAAATTTGCCTCAGAGGTCAACTTGTTGGAATTGGACAAGTTTTATATGATTTTTGACTATCTCGGATCTTCCGGACGCAACCGTGAGGTCCGTTTAGGCCAGAAATGTACCCAAAAATACTGATCACCTTGGGATCCGTGCCGGGGCTGATTGCAAATTTTTTTTCTTACAGATTCCAACTGTGTCCAAATTGGACAAAATTTATATGGATCTTAGGGTTCTTGGACGCTCTGAACGCAACCGTGAGGTCCGTTTGAAGCCAAGATGACCAGAAAAATAGGTCCCCCCCAGATCTGACTGGAAACCCTCTGTAAACGCAGATCTGACGAACACGGCCGAATCTCTCAGAAAGAGGACAGGGGCAAGAAGATCTGAAGCTCTGATACCATGATGGAGTTGATAAAAAACAACCCACAGCTCCCAAGAACACCTGCACGCAAACACCTGTCACAGAAAGAGAGAGAAGCAAACAGCTATGGAGGCCTGAACGCATTGATCCACGAGAGAGGAGAAATCCTTGATGTGCAAAAATAAAAGTTGCAATCAATAATAAAAAATGTCAGAAAAAGGTTACAAAGTATTATGAGATCAATCCTTATGAAGGAGATCAGAAAACCTAAAAAGGTAAAACCCTAGGTTGCATGATAATAATTAATAAAGATAATTAATTATTATATGCCTAAAGTTTAGCTTAAGTCGAAAGAGGTAATAAGTGATTGAATAATTAAATCAATATGATTTAATTAATCAATAAACACTTTATTACTCTAACATATCCTTCAAATTGCATAAACTACTCATGATTTGAGAGATCATTTGAAAGCTCTAGAGATATTTTATTAGGAGGTTAGGATGCAGGTGAACACCAACAAAACTAAGATCATGATTTTTCCTTTAATGAGGAAGAAGCAACAAGTTGATTTCATCTTTGAAGGAAGTGCGTTAGAGATTCTAAAGGAATACAAGTAATTGGGGATTGATTATCACAATAGGCTTAGTTGGGAGACTTGTAGAACAAAACATATATAAGGGGGTTAGAGAGTTTCCTTCCCGCTGTAAAACATATGTAAATATGCAAAGTTATGGGATTGAGAATCTAAGAAAACTCATTTTGAGATGTTGGTCATGCTGATTGTACTCTAGTGTTTTGAGGTTTTGGGGGAGTTTCCTTTTAAATCACAAATGAAAAGAAATAGAAATAATACAAAAACATCTTAGCACTAGTAGCCTCAAAGTCAAATCAAGAGTCTCATATTAGATTCTCTTGGTTGGAGCATGTATGTTTCTAGTGGATGCTTCAACATAGTTTGTTTGTTAATATGTCTAAAGAAAGTTGAAAAAATGGATGAACATCATTGGCCCAACTAGTTGTGAAGGAGAGGCTACTTCGTAGAAAGAATATGTGGACGAAGAAAAACAAGTAGTGATAAAATGGGATATTGACTTGCAAAAATGCCTCAACACTAACGAAGGGATAAAAAGAATTGTGTTAGAAAAATTCAAGTTTTCCATGAGGACAAAGAAAATGGGGTGAAAAAAACTCAGATGTGAAAGAGTTCAATCCATCTTGGGATCATGATGAAAATGATTACTTGTGGGCAGCAATTATAGGTAAGGCTAGATTTTCAGTGGCACAACTAAGAATAAAGTTGTATCATCTAAGGTGTGAGATAGGTAGATGGATAGTTCCCAAAGAAGTTAGGAAGGAAACAAAGTGTAATTTCTACAACAAAAGCATAGTTGAAACAAAATCACACTTTATCTTTGAATGTGTTTCTTACCAAGTTATTTGTGATCAATATAAGAGCATCCTGAAGGAGGGTTGTCTAAACCAACCTTTCAAGGAAGGAAGGCTTGACAAAACTGTTTGTTTCCTAATAAAGATCTATAACAAGAGAGGTGACATGGAGAAGAACATCAAGAGTCCTCACTAAATGACAACTGGCATCTGCAAGCGCTACCCAAAATGCTCAGTAGTCGTTGGTTGTAAATCCTGATTAGCAACCATAGCTGACACAAATCAAATAGTGGAAAATGGTTGAAAGAGTTCAAGCAAAAATTTGCATCTGACAGTTGAAACAACTGCAGACAAAAATGACTACCATCAAAATGATCCTGGCCGTTCGTTGTTTTCAGACTAACTGACTTATCGTTTCACATTCGCTGCACTAATCGCACATGTATATTTAGTTTTTATCATTTATTGTTCGTATGTGTTATGGTTGTCTTTGTTTACACGACAAGTCTGGCAAGTTTAGTCAACTCTATCTTCTCATATTCCTTTCAAACGTCTCTTTCTTGTCTTCGTTGTTGGGTTTCAATGGGATGGGAAGCCCAAAGACCAAGGTTTGAAACCTCACAGACAAGCCATTGTATGTCCAAATTCGCGTGGGTGTCTATAGACTGAATCCTGGCTGCACTAAAACCCTCACCTGCACAAACATCTGCACCAAGTATTCTCCAGAAGGTGACAACGCCTTTTATTACGATGAAAACTTCGAGCCCTATGTCTAGTTTCATAGTACAGATGCTTTTGCCACCTGGTCTTCTGCTAAACAACAGTATGTGAGCCTCACTGATTTGGAGGCCTCGAGAGTGCTCAGCGTTTGCTAAGAATCCATGAAGGAAGCTTTTTCTGTAATCAAGATATACAGATGAAACTTTTTTTCACCTAGTCTGCTTTTTCAGTAGATAATGGATTCTCTTTTTGAAGTTTTATCGATTGAGCTATTGAAATAATCTTTGTTCTGCTACTGTTGCTTTTGTTGTAATGTATTTCGAAGGAGAGAGATGGACAACGTACATTAGTTTTCTCTGTCTGTAAAATGATTTTGGCGCCCATGTTCTATATAAGCTGTTGTATAAATCTAATGAGCTTTTATTAACAAAAAAATGTTTACTTATTAGTTGATTTTAACACAGGAGAATTTGATTGATGCATTGTTAAACTTTTGGCCTTGGAGTTCTTTACATCAGTTCCTTTTTAAACAAATTCGGTAGCTAAGGTACAGATGTAGAGCACGATTTTATATTTGTTTTTATCATGTTTGTCTCGTCAAAATTATATATTTCAGATTCAATAAGACAATTTTGATCTATGTTTAAGAGCCATTAAGATTACTGTTGCCTTTGCTAACAGAGGATATTAAAAATGATTGCTTCGTTCTTTGTGATTGCCAGATTTCCTCTGTTGAGAATTATATATGATTTCTATTTACAATTTCAAAACTTATCTATCTTATTCTTGCTTCTTTTCACATTCACAGTAAGCATTGCAGAGTTTAAGTTTAAATGCTTGTGAGTTAAGCCAAGGAGTCATGCACATTTTTTTAGGTTTGAAAGAATCGGGTCATCGCAGCTATTAATGTTTTTACATATTATATTCTGGATGATGGGATGGATTTTAGACATTGTCACTTGATCATGACAAAGACAACATTAGCGCACCATACTTACTTGTGGGTTAGCCCGGATTCAGCTATATGGCGCGAGAATCACAAAAAGGCTTTCTACAGCTTGGCAACAAAAACAACACACTTAAAGTAAGTAATAGGATTTAGGATGTGCAAATTCATTTTTCATAGTGCCATTCACAATGGTATAGTGCAACCATGATTTAAGATGGAAAAATAAATGAAATACAAATAAATTCATAAGTCAATAAAAGTGTATTATTAGAAATGAATGGAGATGAAAGCAAGGCAATCCAACATAACATATGTATTGTCATAAGGTTAATAATTCTAAAGTTATCCGACCCGTCAATCAAAATTTCCTACAAGGTAATTAACCTCGAATTTGATATAATTAATGAATGAAGGTGAAGGAGATAATTAATGAATAATTTATAATAATTAACATTTTAATAAAATTTCAGAAATGAGATATTTAATTAAAGAAAGAATAAATGTACATTAAAAAATAATTTAATCTATACAAATAAATATTTAATAAATATTTGAATTCTCATATTTAAAAAATAATAATATAATAATACAAAGTATGTTTTGAAATATTACATTAAGTTTAATAGTTAAAGAAGTTTTTTATTAAGTAACCTTCATAAAATTTTTAAAAGACTTATATTCATATCTTCCAATCCTACACCAATGCTTACTTTTCATTTTTTCAATTCTAATAAATCAAATATACATATTTTAATTTAGTCTTTTATTAATTATTACAATTTTTTAAAAATTATTATTTAATTACTATTTAGATTTTGATATAATTTGACTTTTCATTCAATCGACTCTATTTAATTTTATATTTAAACATAAGTTTGAAATCTAATTTAATATTTTATGTCTTTCTTCAAATAATAATTAAAAATTATTAAAATTAGTTTAAATTTTACATTTATGGTTTAATTTGTGCATCTCTTTCTTTCTATAAATTTCTATCCCTATTTCCAATATACCATAAGCTTGTATGTTAAGAATTTATAAATTTATTGTACATTTTAATATTTTAATAAAATACGCAAGAATATATGACCAAAATTCACTTCTTCCAAATTTATTTTTTTAAATTGATGTGATTAATGATCTCATAGAAACCTCTCCCTAATTCAAAATATTTTTCATATTTGAAACCACTCATTTCTGCTCAATAATGACTAATAGTTGTCCAATATCTTGTCAAATGGATATTTGAAACATTGTAGATAGGATGGTGCATTAGTGAAAGAAATGTGGTAGTTGCAATAGCTCACAGTAATTAAGCCAATAGGCTTTTTAAGGCTTTTTATGGGCATAGTCCATTGACGGAAAAGTGTCAGCTGACTAGAAAATAGGCAAAAAATATAAGGAAAATGAGAAATTGACGGAAAATTATTTGATATCAGAAAAGTGTCCGATAGAAGAAAAAATATACTAGTAAATTTTTTTCATCAAAAGTTTCCCTCAACTTAACAAAAGCCACTTTTCCTCTTTTAATGCAAATGTGAGGAGAGGGGAGTGAATTAGTCTTTGTTTTAATGCCAATGCAGGGAGTGGACATTAGTTATGGTTTTAAAGAGGTTACTGGCTGTGTTTCCAGTCTTGTTCTCCTTTGGCTTGGATGGTTCGTGTCTGTCTACTCATTCTCTTGAGCAAGCATCTTCGGATAAAATTTTGTTATTGGGGCTCTGTCTTATCTCCTGTTAGTGCACAAGCTCCATTGAGCAATGACAGGAGGTATATTTTAGAAAGTGGAGTGCAGGGTTTCATGAGTATGTCATTTATGAATAATCAGATTACCCTTCATTTACATTGATGCATGTATGTTCAGTCTACTAGATTGATATAACGTATTTTGTAACTTGAAGATCGTATTTGTCACAACAGATCTTTCAACGATCTTTTCCTCTTCTTCTGTTCTGGAGCAAGTTTCTTTCTTGTATGAGCTTTGAGATGATGGCTAAATTCACAGGTAACACTAAAACTCTAACCCTAATCATTTTTTGTTTTAAGTTAGAGTTTTATTATATTTCTGATAGAAATACCTTTCTGGTTTGTAGACTTTGGAAATGACAACTTTATAACAGAGACGCGAAGGAATTAGGTGCAAATGAAGATAGGGCATCAAGAAAGAACAATGAAGGGCTACTATTTGCTCATCTATTTGTCAGTTTACATTGCTATCAAAATTTAATTTTTGGTTGAACTAATTCTTAATCTTTGTCCATTTATTATTCTTTCTTCAACAATTTATTTGTTGATTGCATTAAAATATTTAATTTTGTGATTTACTTTGTTATTCTCCCATGTTTCAAGTGCTCTGTTTCGGATATATTTGAATTGAAATTTATAGTTACGGTATCACCTCATAACACATTATTTTTTATTACATTACCCTAATTGGTATAAGCCAATGTAATTTTCATGGCATTTAAAGTCATTAGGTGTACATTCAAATTACTTCATTTTTATTTATTGTTTGTTTACACCAAGAGCTACTTAGATGTTAATCCTCCTAAATATGGAATGCTCGTTTAAACACTAACATGGTTAGTCATATATAAGGGTATATGCACAAAGATGGGGGACCAAAAAGGTGCCACTTTTCTTTTTAGTCCTCCATTGACCATAGTGCGTACGCACTAAAGCATGTGCGCCCTATAGGGTGCACGCACTATGGCTTGGGTTGCCCAAGCCTTAGGCTTGGACAATTCAAACTATAGCGTGTGCGCCCTATAGGGCGCACATGCTTTGTAAAACATAGCGCATGCGCCCTATAGGACACACACGCTTTGTGAAACACTATAAAGTGTTTTCTACGTTTTGGAAAGCCCATTTTTCTTTCCACAAACTCGCATTTGCAATGAAAGAGGGCTTCCCAAGCGCGTATGCAAAATCCTTTTGCTTGTTCATTTCATTCATCTATAAATTTGCATAAAGAATGGCTCCACGATGTCATCAAGATTGATCCGGAAGAAGAGGCAAGTGTTTTTACAGCCCATGCCTCTTATTTGTATTGAAATTTTAGTTTTGATGCAATTTGTTTTGTTAAAATCTATTTTCTTAGATTTAACGTGTAATTAAGATTTTAAAGTCTAGTTTTTTTAATTGCCAAGAAGAAATGATCTCCCCGAACAAAACCCTCAACCAAACCCTCCATCTCCTCTTGAAGAAATGAATGAAGAAAATAACCAAGAAAATGAACCTCAACCACCTCCACCAATCGAGAAACTTTTTCCTGGAACACAAGAAAATTTGATCAACCAAATTGAAAGAGGGAAAAAATAATTAGAATCTTTAATTAAGAGGTTAAAAGATTCTATTGCTACAAATCCTGGAAGGGAAAGACTTGCAAAATCATTGGAATCAATCTTGACCCACGTAGGCTCGGTTAGTGGGCAACTTAATTTATGGCATGATAAAAGAGAAGAACAAAAATAATAGTATCCAAATAAATTATCATATGAGGACATAAAAAAGAAAAAAAATCACAAAATATGACATATGCAAACTCTTTAAAAAACCAGGGGACACTGATACTCTTAGAACTAAAACAAGGAGGTTCCCAATTCATTGGTGCTTGAATGAAGACATTAAAAATAAATTTTGGGAGAGATGATGGATGGTCTTTGATTCCCCTCCCTGCAACAATCATGAGGTTCCTATATATTTCTTAAGGAAACTCTATTGCGAGTTTGTACTCAAGGAGTTGCCAAATTATTTTGACTTTCTAGATTCTCAGGGTAGAGGAGGGGGTTCATCATTTGATAGAGTGGGGCACATTGTGACCCTAATGCACCTAGGGTTCCTATTGGAAAACCACAGGTGGATCATGTTAGTATTCCTTCCGTTGTGAAGGAACATGTAGAGTTGGACACACTAGGCACAATCAGTGCTCTGACAGAGACTCTCATTCAGTGTACCACTCCTTTAGTTGAGGGTGACCATGGTCAATCTTTGAGGGGACATATTTGTTGGTCATGTGGATCTTTGTGCATATTTGGTACTACTGAGAGAGAGGAAGAGGATCATGGAATGATGATTGATGATTTTCTAAATATGACATTTGGCATTGACACACAGGTAAATATTTCCAAATTTATTAAATTTATTTGATCATATTGCATTTATAAATTAATAACTAATTAATTTAGTATCTTATTATTATGATCAAAATTTAGGGCAAGACTATCAGTGGTGGTGGCAGTGGAAATGATCCTCCCGTCCCCTTCTACACATCGTCGTCAAGTCCATAAGTATGTATCGAATAAAACATTTTAATTAATATATTTAATTATTATTTAATTATATGAATGATTGTATCATAACTTATTGTGCATGTGCATTAGTTCACTGGTGTGTGTGTGTGTGTGTGAGAGAGAGAGAGATTTCTTTTAAGTGCATTATGTTAAGTTTTTCATCTCTAATTTCTTTTGTGTGTATGTCCATTTTTTAGAAAATACCAACGTGTAGTATTTTGGGCATAGATTTTGGCTTGTTCATCAAATTTTGCAACAAGTTACATTTTTAGAAACTAGACTCCATTCTACACACTTTAAAAAAAAAGAAAATTTGATTTTTCATTAGTTTTAAATGATTTCTAGGGGGAGCATATAGAAATTTCATGTTTTCAAGATGTGTGCACTTCGTAAATTCATAAAAAATTATACATTCATAAAAAAATTAGTAAAAAAATCTGGGATAAACTACGTGGTGTTAGCTAACTTTTCACTGGAGCGATTAAAATTTTTTTAAAAAAAATTTAACATTTTAGGGGGAGCACACCAGAGGCTATGTTATGTTTTTTCACAAAAAATAGGACCACTTTTTGTGCTCCCCCTTTTTGAGGGCCTTAATATGCACCATTTTCAAAATAAATTAGTAGTTTAAGAACTAGATTCAGAGTATTACAACTCTTGTTGTTGTCGCATCTTAAAATTTTGAGTCTAACTATCTTCAATTTCTTGTTGAAGTTCAGAGTTTGTTGATTTCAGGGAAAAAGTGGCATCTTATACCCCCTTTTTGGTCCCCCATCTTTGTGCACTTACCCATAATGAGAATTACGTTTATTATGATTCTTATGTTGTATTGCTCTTGGGGAGATGCCCGTCGGATTATTAAGACTTTCCGGCGTAAGATTGAAAAACATTTCGGTAGTCTTTTTAATTTTGTGTTTCTAAAATTACGGGGAAAAATATCTGCACATATGTGAGGGGCAAAATATTTGCACATATGGGAGTGTGGTGCTTTGCAGGGCAGAAGGCGTGTCATTTACGGGAGGATTTGTGTGGCATCATGCATGTGGTTTTGGTGTATTTTCTTCTTCATGTGCATTTCAAACAATTCCCATTATCTGCTTCATTCCTTCACAACTATCTACTGAATATGAGGGCTTCGTGAATCAGGTTAAGCAGTGAAGGAATGCAGTCACTGAAAATGACACTGGTTGAGAGAATAGAATCAAGTTAAGAAATTAGAAGATTATCAGGTATGTCTTTCGAATTCTCCATTTCCATTTCACAACTTTCAGATTAAGCATTTAGCTCTTCAATACATTCGATACACCAACGGTAAACTAATAGAATAATGTTGCATGGCAGTAAAAGTTGTATTTCATTTTATATATTTTGTAGCTTGCAAAACTACATTATTAGTTTATTCCATTAGAGAAATTTAATTAAAGATGAAATGTTTAGTTTATATGCAAAGATACATGCTGCAATGTGCATGGTCTAGGTTTCGAACCTCACTATTTCAGGTTTTACTCTTTTTAAAGAAGCATTTTAGTAAATTCATCAGAATTACTTGAGGGTTTACATGAATAAACTTGTTGAAAAGGCTATGAATCTTTCAAGAAAATGCAATGGCAGATGTTATACCGATTTATACTAACCTTTCTAGTCCCATGTTTGCCTGTGCGTATAGGATGGGAGCTGCAAAGCAAGGTATGTGCATGCATCAAAGCATAATGGGAAGCACATACAAGACATGAATCATCTACAAGAAATATGAATCATATGATAAAATGCCTCAAACAAATGTAGTTTCACGATATGTGATGAGTGCAGGAATAGCGCAAATTAGATTTGTTGAAAAGGCTTAAAAACCCCACACAAAAGAAAAAGCAGGTGTATAGCCAAATTTCAATAGCCTTTGGTAGTATTCTTTGTGCCCATGCCAAAGTTAATTCAATTGTATGGTCTTTGAAACATGGTTTATAGAAAATAGATTTGTAAAATGGCTTTGGGAGCTTTCATTGAAATGTATTGGTGGGTGCAAAGTCAAATTCACAGCCTCTACTAGCGTTCTTCCATAACCAATAGATTACTAATAAAGATTTATTTTCTTATATTATTAATAGTTGTTCGAACTATTACAACATACCTAAAGTTTTCATCTGAGGCAGTACCTTAATTTATTCCTTTCCCTCTCAATGTGAAACACACTTTGATTCTCAACATATTAGTAATTAATTTTGAATTTTCATAGGGTTGGCCACACCAGTGACCAGAATCAAAATGTGGGAGTTTATTTTTCTCATAGGGGTATATAATATAATATAAAAATATAATCATTCTCTATGAAGAATAATAATATTCTAAATGAATATAATATAAAAACATAATCTTCAAATACAAAAACTTGCTACATCCAACCACATACAAAGGAAAAATAGTTTGGTATGCCAAGAATGAAAAATAAAAAATTCATTATCATTCACTATGGCAGAGGATTTTGTTTCCGCCCATCTGCGTTTATTATGAAGGAGAAGCAACACCAATGTGAAGTGTATTTTGGAAATCATTTGGGCACGCATTAATGATTGGTGAGGGAACAACGTTGAAAAGAACAACTGGATAATATGTGCTTGGCATGGAAATAAAATTGCCACATTGAATTTTCACCATTTTGCTCATCTGATGATTATTTATAGTGAAGTGAATTGCGATAAACATTACTCTAACTATCCTTAGTAGAAAGTGGGGATAATTTTGCCACATATACAACAATAAAGATGAAATTATCCTACCAAATGTTTTACTATATAAAAAAAGGTTATAACAAAACTTTCTACATGAGCAATAGAGTGTCATCATTTAACATATATATATAACACTATCGGCGTAATCCTTGCACCCTTCAAAGCTGCAAGTGCTAGTAATAGTAGGGATGAATGAGATTGTCTATATGGTCATCAAAATAATAGTTAAAAAAAGAAAGATATATAATTATTTGATTAATGTATATATAATTAAAATATAAACAATTTAAAATTAAATAATATATATAAAAATAGAAAAAGGTTAATATAGAAGGAGAAAGAGGTAGAAAGATATATATATATATATATATATATATATATATATATATATATATATATATATATATATATATAACCAAATTAGAAAATAAAACCTCAATTATTCAGAGTAGAGACCTTTCAACCAACTCTGTAGAGATCACAGTTAACAACTAAAATTTGCATGGTCCTTTGATACATTACTTGCTAGGTACAATGCCTTGAAGCTCTTCCCGAGGTAAATGAACTGCTACAAGCTTCTAGAGAATTATAAAAAATCACTGAAGAACTAAAATGATCTGGCCTAATAATAATAATATCATCTCTATTCTTGAAATTAGGAATGCAAATTGAATTTTTCCCAATCTATTCTCCTTGTGTTCCACCCGTCCATTGCATGCAAAAAAGACTTGTTGTTTGGCAAACACATGTAACAACATGCAAAGACATGTAGGGAAAGAGATTATATATTTGTTCGACTAGGTATAAGGGGGAATTTAAATTGAAAAATTATTATTTGTTTGGTATTTTAAGCTTTGTTCTTTATTTGGTCATGAATGACAAGTCTGTTTGTCGGTAAGGATCCCGATTTCTTGTAATTGTGAGAAAGCGATTAGATGTGTTCTCATCTATTCAACATGTTGATTTTTAGAAGCTTTAAAAAAAATGCTAATGGAATATGTAATGGCATAAGGTATAGATTGTTAGGTTGTTCACGATGGCAGATATAAATTCCCTACATATATTCCATAACTCTACGGTGTACCCATCGCACACTAAGGTGTGATTGCTAGTATATACTTAATGTATAAAATATGTATATTTTATATATAATAAGTATATATAGGCACACCATGGAAGATATTATATAAATTTTAATAGATAATTAAATTGTATGGGAATTATGGTTAAAATTTAGGGTTACTTCATTGTTAGGGTTATTGTTAAGATTATGGTTTAGGGTATGAGGTTTAGAATGATAGTTAGGATTAGTATTAGAACTATGGTTAGGGTTACAATTAGGGTTAGTGTATATATTAGTTTGTTTTATTTTGGGTTCATATTAAGATATGGCTAAGGTCAAGGTTAGAGTGAGTGTTAGGATAAAGTTTACATTACAATTTATGGTTGAGGTCAGGGCGAGGTTTACTATTAAGGTTAGGGTTAGATTTTTTGTTATGGTTATGGTTTAAAGTTATTGTTAAAATTCTCTCTCTCTCTCTCTCTCTCTCTCTCTCTCAAAATAAACATATAATTAATTATTTCATAATCAATATAATAATACCAATATATATATATTTTTGCATATAAAGTATTTATATTTTAAATTGTAATTCATATATTTGTTTTGTTTTAGTTTCAATTTTAAATATTATAAAGGGAATGATTTAAATTTAAGAAAAAATAAAATTGAAAACTAAAAAGTAAGTAAAAAAAATATTTTTAAGAAATTAAACAAAAAAATTGTGTCGGGGTGCGGGGCCACCACCCCCCGTTACCTCCCCTACACCCCATTGCCATGTGGTTGCTACAACGGTCACATTTTTCACTGTGAGCCATCAGAGCAAGTGGGGCTCCCCACTACCCACGGCCCACGCAGGGAATCTCATTGGTGGGAATCCCATGATGGGTCCTGGGGTCCCCCACAGGATGCCACATTTTTAATTTTTTTTTTTTAAAACTCCTCACCAAGTGGCTTAAGGAGTTATATTCGATGACCTTTTTTGTTTTTTTAAATTTTATTAGAATGTTATTTGGCATTTGTTATGTAACTGTAGGCTGATCTTTTTTATTTACATGGAATATGCCAAGCATATTCTCTGTGCTGGGATATGTGTTGTGGCTATATAGAAGCCTCTTAGTGTAAAAATTTATATTATTATAAATAATATATTTTAATTAATTACATGTGAAACAACACACACACACACACATATATATTTAAGATAGTAAACTTCAATTATTTATACGCTTGTCAAGTGAATAGTTTAAACTATTTAGGAAACATTAAAATTAAGAAATCCAATTCTATTATTTTTGCATTTAGTGTTTTTTGCTTTATATGGCATTTTTTACCTTCATCAAGTAATAGATGAGAAACTTTCCTATAGGTTATTGATCCCTCCTTTCATACATAGACTCAAGATCTCAAACATATTAATCAATATCACTTAGCTCTCTCACTAATATATTTTAATTGTTGAAAATGAAACAATCAATATGCATTTCTATATTTATTATTTACATCTATTTCATCTCTAACTCCACATACATCACCATCTTCCTCTCTATCTACCTCTCCTATGTTTGTCTCCTTACCCCCCCCCCCCCACCCCTCTCTCTCTATACATATCACTTCCTATCTCTATCTTCATCTTCATATCTCTCCCTCTCTCATTCTTTCCTTATGTCCCCTCTCTATAAATTTATCTCTACAGTCTTTATCTACCACTTTCTCCTCTCTCTTTATCTATCCATTTTCATCCCTACATATCCTTCTCCTCCATCTCTATCTATTTATTCCATCACTTTTATATGTTACAATCTATGATGCCTCCCATTTTTGCATTCCTTTTCTTACTTGACCATTTTATTTTCGAGCTCACGATTAATTCCACTGTGCAATATTTCAAAACTTGTCTCTTGATGTCACAGTGTGTAGAGTAAAATGTAGAGGGAGGAGTTAAGGCACATGGCTCTTCTATTATCCATGTGAACACCCTCTTCTCATCCTTCCACATACCATGTTACTCAAAATACACCTCACCATGTAATCCCACCTCTTAACATTAAAATAAAATATGCTCTCATAGCCTGATTGCAAGAATGGTGTCAATGTCAAGGAAATGAAACACAAACAATAGGATGGAAAATTGACACCTACTATTGCAAGTATTCTTGTGGCTTGACAAATCAATCCTAGGCAAAGCCTCTTGCACCTAGAAATCCTGGTTTGCGGTGGGAGTCCATGAATATTTGTGGCAACAACTCTATCAATAAAAATGGCCTTCCTTGGACTTGAATGTGGGATCACACATAGTAAAGTAAGCGAGAGGTTATAGGCATTTGTTCACCTCCTGCATATCAGACATCAATGCAAGGCCATCTCAGAACAAACACCATAACTCTCCCCTCCCTCAAAATCCCAAATTTCATATTCAAGTGCAACATTTTGGCCTCTCTTCTTGAAACATTCAGTCTCATGGGTCTTAGGTGAGGTTCCCTATCTTCATTTCACATATTTCATAGTTCGGGTAGAAAAAATTCTTTTATTGCATTGTAAAAACTACTAATAGAGAGAGATAGAGAGAGGGGTAAGGAGATAGAGCTAGGGGATAAATATAGGATGATAGAGATAGATATGGAGATGAATATGGAGAAGGAGATGGATGTGGAGAGAAGGGGATAGAGAGGAGAGAGAGATATAAATGATAGAGATAGATAGAGAGAGGTGGAGGAGGTGAGCAAGAGTGAGAGGGATGGGGATAGAAAAAGGGAGGGATAAAGGGAGGACAAGAGAGAAGGGTAAGGATATAGATATAACATATATAGATAGATGAATAAATAGAAAGAATGAGAGAGGGAGAGGTTGAGAGAGGGTGAGAGGGTGAGAGAGGAAGAAGATGAGAGAATGAGAGAGGGGGACGTAGAAAGAGGATCTTGAAATAGATAAGAAGTGATATATGGAGAGGTAGAGGTAGATAGAGGTCGAGGGATAACAAGATAGAAATAGAGGGAGAGATGAAAGAAGAAACATAGATTTATAGAGATTGATGTAAAGGTATATAGACATAGAGGTCTAGGAAGAGGTAGAGGGATAGAGGGAGTAAGAAATGTCTAGAGGTAAAGGAGGAGAGAGGAAGATAGAGGTAGAGTTGAAGATAGATAAAGAGATAAATAAACATGGAGAAGTAAAAATGGAGAGAGTTATAGATAAAGAGAGATAGAGAGAAATAGGGGGAGATAAAGAGATGGAGAGAGAGATACATGAAGAGAAATAGAGTGACATATATATGAGAAGATGAAGACAAAGAAAAGATTAGTTGAACATTCTTTGGAACTTTCAAACAAATGAAATCAACATGTATAAAGTCAGCCTAAAAAAACTTTACTTGTCTACTCCTTAATTGTGTCTACTCCTTAACATGATCCTATTGATAGTGGAGTCTACTTGTCCTCCTCATTCAAAGGTTTTGTTTCAATTGCGTAGTTGATTTGAATATATCACTTATCCACTGATACCTTTTTCATACAAACAACATTTGCTAAATGGTCTGGTAATCGACCTCATATATTCTACAAAGACCAATTTTTCCCTAATTGACCTCCCACAACTCTTTGGCATACCCATTGCACACCAAGGTGTGATTTCTAGTTACTTTAATTCTCTTTGATCTTCCTTAAGACTATGTTATCTACACAATGGGTATTTTTTTTGAAAGCTAGATACTCAACTCCCTTGGAAACTAACTGTGTCGATACCTCAATGGGAATCACTCTGAAAGTAACTTACTAGGAATTTATGTCCTCAATGTCATCAAAGCACATACAAGTAACTTGATGAACATGACCAGTCCATTCGTGCCTATCACTCAATGGGAACTTGTCATTGTTATTCCCTTGAAATCTAACTTACACTCAACATAAAATGGTTCAATTAGGGAATTACACTTAATATGCTTTAGATACACATCAATATTTATTGAGTATGATTTAGGTGGTAGACAATGATTTTTATCAACAAAGGTAATACAAGGTAGGTGCTTGCATTTTTTCCTTAAAAAATTTGCGAGTATAGCAATCAATGTATTCATTATCATGGAAAATGAGTTAAATAATGTAGTGAATAGTTATGTCAAGTGGAAAACAATCATTCCTTATTAGTTTTTGTTATGGAATTATATCAAAGATAATGATCATTAAATGGTGAATAATTTCAATCCTTTCAACCAATTAAAATGGTAAGATTTCATGCATAAATTTATTTTCCACTATATATTATGAACAATTTTCCAATTTGTTAACCAAACTTCTAATGAAAAATATTTTGGCTACCTCTGATTGGCATTATAGGTGACTGTCATATGCATTCCCACATATCAACACCAAAGAATGCACTACTATAAAAGTACACGACAAATTGTTAGGATGTAGTTACACACTGAACGGGGCTATGTTGAGAAATATCTCTATGTGCTCTAGAATTTAGAATTGTTTGAAAGACAGGTGTTTTGTATGTGAAAGTTATGTGGGAGAAAACAATGTACATAGTTGTCTAGTGTACTATGAAGTGTCTAAGAAATTGAGATCTTGTAACATGCAAATTAAGGGTTTGGAGTCAAGGGTTGTGACTATTACAAAGAAGGAAGCATACAATAACTAGGTGGACCCGAAGAAACAGTGAAGCTTTTCATGACCTCTAAATTAATATGCCCACAACCCAACAAGGACAACCCTACTCGCAAATGCATTTTTTGACCTAATGAAAAGAATACCTAATAGATGGGAGAAACACCTTTTTATATAGATTGATCTCTATGCTTTGGCTGCAAGATGAGACTTATTATTTGACACACAAGATTTTTCCAAGAATTCAAGAAAAGTGATACATGCTTTTAATATGTCAACTTGATCATGTGTCTCATAGTTAATATCATGATAGTAACAACAATAGTCTAGCCAATCAATCAGTTTTTAATCCCAGAGAAGACCACCTTGATCTTTCCCATTGGACCAATTTGGTCCATGATAATTACCATATTAAGGAAACATTTGAGAAAGAAAATCATTAGGACCTATATGCCAAGGTACGCTGACCATGTAAGGGGTGAATTTAGGAATAATACATCCAAGTTCTAGTGTTTCAAATTCAAGCTAATTTATTTCAACATTTGTGGCTTGTTTACCATGTTTAACATTCAATGGATGTTTTATTTGCTGGCCATTTTCCCAAAATCTCAGCAGATCTTGTAGAGAATGGCCATTTTATTTTCTGGTCATTTTCCCAAACCTAATTTTTCTATCATTCCATTGCCATTTTTTTTCTACTCAAGACATGCTCGTAGTTCCATTTTGATTTATCTTTCAATTTTTTTTCCAAACACTAAACCTATCATTTAAAGGCTTTGCAGTCTCTATTTTTTCTTTATTAGTAACATTTTTTGATTTAGTGAGGACTCATGTTCCCCTTTGATACATTTTATAGAAAAGTTCCTAAATACTAATTCTGTGCTCGGAAGACCTATCTAGTAGTGGCTTGTTGTTCCCCATTTTTCTATTATTGCAATTTGGTTTTAAAAGCCTTTCTTTTTGAGTGTCATTTTTATACTAGAAAAGTTTCCAACCACCAAATCTATCTTGCAGAGACCTATCCTTATAGAGATAAGAGAAATGGTGAAAATTTTGAAGAGTTTGATCCCTTTGCAATGCTACCATTTATAATAGGAGACATAAGATAATCCATTCCTAAGAATTTTTAGGTGAAGATAAACTGGAGGTCTATGAGCTATTTTTCTATAGATGCAATGGTGGTTGTGATTTTGGTAGGATTGTTGTCTATTTTAATAGTTGGGTTGTTTGGCCCTTGTATTGGTTTTCTTAGGGGACTATATTTTGGGAATTGTTTGTGATTGGGAATGATTGGTATGTAGCTATTTTTATTGATTGACCTATGTTCCTTGCTAGTGATTTTATTGGTTGGAAATTTATAAATGTGCACTTGGTTTGGTTTTTAGTGGTCATGGAAGCATTTCAAACAACAAGGAGCTTAATTCCACCATTAGACATTTGACTCACTCTTTTATTCTAGTGCCATACAATGGATGATATTTATGATTTGAATTTATTGTTTCAATTTTTTTGATGCAAATGTTTTATAGTCCTTCAAATCTTATTTTGGGTTCTCTTGTCAAGTCTAGTTTTGTTGCAGTACAAATTTGGTATATGGATCACGAGTAGCATTTATCTTTTGGGATTGGTTTTTAGGACTTGTGGGATTGGATCTTATACAAATGATGTATTCAAATTTGATGGTTGGGAGTAGCATTCAACTTATATGATTAGTTTTGTTGTAGAACATGTTTATTGACCTGTAAAAGATTGGTTTTTAGATCTTGTAGGATTGGAAGAAAAAAATAGTGTAGGCTATCCTGATCTTTGATATAACTAGTTTACACAAGGGATCAATGACACAACAAATATCTTAAAGGATTTGGAAACTCTAATAGTTTTTCAATAAAAAAAGTTGTTTAACAAAAGTGACCAATGTGAATTGGCATTAGGGATTGCCCTAGGTATAGAGTGGATATCTTCAGGGATCTAGTTAACCTCTGAATATTTATTAATAATAATTAAGTGCCTAAATTTTTGAGAAAACATTAAACCTAATCGCTTACAAAATTATTTTGTAACACCCTTTCAGTATTATAACCATATTTATGATGACTTGTATCTAGTTGCACCCATTTGAACATCTTCTCCCTCTTATGTGGCCTCAGGTCATTCGACCCCTTACTATAGTTAAAGTAGTTGAGGTTTTCACCTTTTCCCATTTCCTTGTCAAAGAAGATCAATAGTCCATTAGAGCTTTGTTAATTCTATTATGGTGTTTCTACATTCATGTTTACAATCCCATAATTGGAAGCATCATTGCTCATGGAGCAATAAAATTGGTAATGGATTTGGTTGTTTGTAGGAAAACAAGTCACATAACCCATTGTGAGAACCATGACCATGTGGAGAAGGATGGATCCTTGCATCTGGTGATTATTTTTCTCCAATATTACCATTGAGGCACTCAAATTTTCAGTTCATATTGTGCATTTTATAGTCTTTCTAAATGTTTTGATGTGGCTTTGCATTAACAAAGAATCTGATCTTATGTCTTGTCTCATTTGCTAGTGATGAAAAATAGGAACTAATATCAAATTTAGACAATAATAAAGGTACCCTCTGTCTCAATCTTTCCATTGAGGCAGAGTAAAGTTTTTAGTTTATATGGTGTTTATATTGTTTCTGAGTGTTTTATTGTGGCTTTTCATTAGAAAATAATGTGATGTTTTTATTTTTGTAATTTCCCAATGATGGAAAATGGGAACTAATAATAATTTAGACAAGAATTAAGGTATCTTTTGTCTAAATCTTTCTATTGAGGTGGAGTAAATGTTCAGGTACGTGGAAAATGGTGTCAATGAGCTTAGTAGTGTAAAATATGTGAGATGTGTTAATTCATTAACCATTTCCATACTAACATTAGAAATACAAGAGAAAGAGGGGCTTCCAGGCGTAACTCTCAATATATAACCTAAGTTAGATTAAAAAAACCCAAGAAGATGAGGGAATGCTAATGCTAAACCCAAATTATATTAATTAAGTACACAAGTAATTCCTCTTTCATGCAATATAATATTTGATT
Organism: Chamaecyparis obtusa; assembly: GCA_027943335.1. NCBI lineage: Eukaryota > Viridiplantae > Streptophyta > Pinopsida > Cupressales > Cupressaceae > Chamaecyparis > Chamaecyparis obtusa. The sequence goes on along the minus strand of BSBK01006227.1, from coordinate 132,003 downwards.
AAGGTTGTATAAATGTACTTGTAAAATTGAACTAATTGATTTAGCAAGATAAGCAATAGCGATCTAGGTGCTAAATGTAAACAATCAGTCTAATTAAGATGTGAAAATAGATCTAAGATAAGATATGAAATAGATAATGGAGTGCTCACCTTGAAGTATGAAGAGGAATATACTTTTCTTCTCTAAAAACTACTATTCTGGACCTATGGTTGAATTTGCGACTGCGTATCTGCGATCACAACTAAAAACACAAAAAATGCTGAAAATCTCAAGTTGTCAGGAATAGGTCGACCAAGTCACCATGTTCCCGAGGCACTTTACTGAAGTCGACCCAAATTTATCTGGTAGATCTCTGTTTGCAAATTCTAGATTTGTACTTGCAATTTCGAGATCCCACTCCTGCACATAGAGAAATAGGTTTTGGAGTTGGGGTGGATAAGGGCTTTCCTTGGTCAAGCCCTAGATTGAGGAATCAACCTTGAATTGAAATGTAAATATGTAAATGAAATAAGACAAATGTAAATATTCACCTTGCTTGAAGAAACCCTTGTCAATAAGGATTTTGTTGTGTTTGTATATTGATCTTGAACTTGCAATGTAGGAAATATCCAAAAATGCTATGGATCTACCAAAATCACTTCATGGAGCCATGGATGTAAGTGTGCATCAAATGAAGAAGATGATGAATTATTTAATGTAAATCTTCTCCCTTGAATGTCAACAATATGCTAGATATTGAAGATGAAAGATGCCCATAAAGGATCATTGAATCTTTGAAGACTTGAAAGCTTGAACATGAGATTTCTATCTTGAATTGTCCTCCTCCAAAATGAGGTTCTTGGGCTTCCTTTTATACTAGTATCTAGGTGGGAAAAAAAGTAAGCCTATAGGGTCACAAAATTTTGCAAATTAAATCCTTGAGACAACACCGAGCCCAATGCTCACAACCCTCAAGGAATAGGTCAACTTGGTCAACCTATTCTAGAATAGGTCAACTTGGTCAACCTATTCCTGGGGTGGCCCACAAAGAGCCAACTTTGAGGTCTCAGAAACTACACAGATGAAAGTGGGGAAAATAGGGCTGAATGGGAGAAAAAAGGAACTGAGCACGAATCCATCCATGGTCCAAAAAATCGATAAAGGATAAGAGATAAAACCTCTTAAATGATGATTGCGTCCATTTTAAGATGGTACAGTAAAATTTTCAATTCATATTGTGTGTAAATTATATTCTTTGAATGTTTTTCTGTGGATTTGCATTAACAAATAATGTGATGTTCTTCTCCATGTTATTACCTAGTGATGAAAAAAGGGAACTAATAAAAAAATTAGATGAGAATAAAGATAACATCTATCAAAATCTTTCCATTGGGGTAGGGTCAAATTCATATTGTGATTTGCATTCTTTCAGAGTTTTTTTGCTGTGGTTTTGCATTAATAAATAATGTGATGTTTTACTTTATGTTATTGAATGGTGTTGAAAAATGGGTACTAATAACAAATTCAGAAAATAATAAAGGTAGCCTCTATATGACAGACTTCTTAGGGGATTGAGACTCCATATTTCCATGTACCTTAACTAATACCATATTACTATATAATCTTTCTTTTTAAAATAATTAAGTTTGGACATGAATGAGAAACTACATGTTGGCAAAAATGATTGGCATCACAAAGTATTTTTCTATGGAGTATTTTCTTGCAAATATGGGTTGTTACACAAGACTAAGTTGAGATAGGCCTAATAAAAAATGCATGGTAGTCAAAGAAATGTTTCTAATCCTACTGAAATAAGCTTTTCTTCCATTTTCTATTTTAAAGGTGTTGAGCATCAAACACTTCTTTGAGTATAGCCATATTCTATGATTGCTTTAGGATGATAGAAGTATTTTTGTTATCTACTCTTTTATTAGAGCTACTTTTGTTGGTACTGGATATGCTTACCACTTCATTTTTATTTATCCAATAGGAAACATCCTAGATACCAAGCTTGAAGGTCCGATGTCTATTTTGTTGAGGTTTCCTTATCTCTAATTTTTCATTACAGTTAATGCTATTGTTTCTTGGTCTAAGGATGTGTGTGGCTACAAAAGGACTTACTAGCCAAGAAAGAGACCAAACACAAAATCCCTCATCTTTCTTATAATTAATAAGCTTTGGTTTTCTAAAATTTCCATGTTGTTTTGGCCTAGGGGTAATACCTTTTCCAAATTATTGTTTATACCATAACTATTTCTAGGGAAGATTCTAATCACCAAAGACCTCTTCGAAATGTTTAGTAGGCTTTGTTTTTTTTAAAATACCACAAGTTTTTGGCTTAGGAACGATGACTTTCTTAAAATCTCATTTGTGCTAGAATGTTTCCCAGATGCCAAACTCTAATCTAGGAGACTTATAACTATCACCATTTTCATTATAGTTGTTTGATGACCTAAGGCTATTGATTGTCTCTCATATTATTTCCATAGTGATAATTACATTCTTGTAATACATAGAACATGGATTGGCTCTTTTTGCTGATCCTTTGGTTGTTTGATCAGATTTTTGTTCTTAGAAACATCAACAAATTCTTTTGTAACTATAATTTTCTTTGTCCTGGTGTGTACTTTTGTACATGAATAAATAAACAATTTCCAAGAAGATAAATTTTTCAAATTCAAGACTTCTTGTCTCAAGGCAACTCTAATTTTTTTTGTTGAAAGTAGTTTTTTGTTTTCAATGTTTATATAACCTCTGAATATCCAAGAGAGAATTGTGCTCACTGAGATACAATACTTTGGTGAATAAATTGGTTTGAAACTTTCCTTTGTTGTAGTCTACTATCAAGTTATAGACAAACTGCTGTCTATTTATTTACGACTCTGAATAAATATAAAATTTTCCATGAAGAATTGTACAAGCTTGGAATTTTTAAGTTGAGTTATTTTCAATTTGTATGATCCATAATAAACATGATTATGGATTTTTTTTTTTGATATTTCCCAATTTCTTTGTGTCATAAAGCTCATATTTTAGTGTAATGTTGTTGTGCCTCCAATATTTGCATATCTCAAGTTCTATATTCTCAATTCTTGGTGAATACCAACTAATAATTTTTTTGTTTTGGTCCATGACGATTTACAACAGCTCTCTCAAGTTTATGGGCTTCTTTATTGTGGCCGCTAGTTTGTGCAATTGAATCATGTAGTTGATGTACATAAATTGTTGGCATTTGATGATGATGTTGTTATCTTTGATCATGCAAATTTATTGTGGTATTGATACTGATGGAAACTTAAGTCATTGGAGAAAACAAATTAGTGTTACTGATGGAGTTGAGGATCAAAGTAATGAAATGTCTAAGTGTTCAATCAACTGGGTAGAAGACAGTGTGCAACAAACAGTCAATCAGATTTGGAACAAGAAATTGAGTTAAGGTACGTGGTCATAGAATTAACATCTACATAGGTATGTCTAACCATTCCTATGATCACATCAGTTATCTTGGAGTATTCTAAAAATTATTGAAGGTTGAAGTGGACCTGGTAGTTAGAATAGTGAACTGGTGGACACAGTTGGTTAGATCGATGTTGCGGTTAAATCTTAGTGTCGAGCTGACATGTTTTCAGGATTTAATATTTTAAGATGACATCAAGGATGTTGAATTTTGATTTTGGCACACACACTCATATGTTAAGTTGAATTTTTGGGCTTACTTGTAAAATGTTTTAGGGTTCTAGCATCGACCTAGAACATGTATATAAATGGTTAAAAAATTCATGTTGCGGTGAGTTGCGGTGTTTTTGTGATGGTATATGTTGATTATTGAAGACAATACATAGGCAGTTAAGTGTTCTGAGTGATGCATGTTATCTGGAATATATTGGATTTATTATGCATTGAGTGCAAATATCAAGTCATTCTTCTCTTGTTGTTTCTAATAGTTTGGAAAGCTAAATCCTTTAACACTGTCACTCGTAATAGGGCGAGCATGATCATTAACATGATTTGAAGGATAAATCCTTTAACAAGGTGACTCATTAGCTTGAGTCTAAAATCTCTTAATATAGTAGACTTTAACAATTCTTCAAAGCTCTTAACCGAGTTGCAAATACTCTTAATCAGGTATAACCCCAAAAGGGTTGTTGTAATTGGTGCTAATAGGCCTGATTTCCAAGTGCACTAGTGAAATCTTGTGGGCATCATACCTACACATGGTTTTCTCCATCTAACAAGGGTTTCCATGGAAAATATCTTGGCGTAAAGTGTTCAATTGTGTGAATGTTTTATGTGTTGTGTTTTTACTTAATATTCACATTTGCATGTTGGTTAATTGGAAAGATAACCAATAAAAGTTTTAGATTTGTGGTTGCACTGATTCACCCCCCCTCTTAGTGCCTTATAATACTAACAAATGTATCAGAGCCTTGTGCTCTTGAAGAAGTCTAATAAATTGGGAAAAATCCTTGAGGAAAATATGGAGGGTTTGAGATACCAAAGGCAACTTGATGAAAATGAAAGGGTGATTAAAGAACTGAAACATCAGTTGAAGCAATCTTTGGCCAAGTGACAAGAGATTTTTGAACAACTGAATGAGACTCAAGACTGCATTGAGAAATTGTCTAAACAAAGTGGATATGAGGAATCTGAAGCATCCTTAGAGGCCATGGGTAAGGAGAATGAACAATTACACAAAGAAAGGAAAAACCTAAATGGGAAATTAAAGCCCAATCAATCAGAATGTGTGAAGAGATGGATGAAAGGAAGATTGTTGAAGACGCCCTAAAAGATAAGGACCAAACATTGAAGGATAAGGAACATGAAATTTTTAAGTCAGAGAAAGAGGTAGGTACCTTTCATGCATATCTTCATGAGACTAGAGAGGAAATGGAAGATCTAAGAGGAGAACTCAACAATCTGATGATGAGGAATGAGAATTTGGGAAGAGAGAATGCGAGTATGAGAAATGAGAATGAACAGTTGAAGGGTGAACTGAAGAATGCCAATGACAAGTTAAAGAAATTGCATGAGAGTTATGAGAAACTTGATGAGCACTCGAGAAGCCAAAGAAGAAGAAAGGACACAACTAGTCTAGGCTATATCGATCAGACTACTTTTGAGATTGGTGAATCTTCTGGAACTAAGGATGAAAAACCATCAAGGGAATCTATACCTAAGATAAATACCTAGATTCCTGGTAAGAAACCCTACAAGCATGTATATTTCAATTATCATAAAGTGGGTCATACTTCTAATGTTTATAAAAGAAGTTTAATTAATAGGCCTAACACTTTTGATGGGTGTTGCTATAATTGCAATAAGTATGGACATACTCCATATGATTGTAGATCCAAATCTAGTTGTAGATCTAGTAGCTTTGATGGATATTGTTATACATGAAAAAATATGGCCACAAAGATGATGAATGTAGGTCAAGAGTGAATAATCCAAGGCCACATGTGAATCGGGAAAGCCCTTACCAAAGGGAAAACCAATTAAATGTCACATGCTTAGTACGTGGAAACTTTGGATACATGGCTGAAAATTGCAGAATGAGGACTGGAAGACCTGTAATAATGGACCATGGAGGACAATTGGTATGGCATGTTTTAACTATCATAAGATTAGTCATCTAGCAAGAAATTATAGAATGAGAAGCCAACCAACTGGTAAACTGGTCAACAAATCATAAAGGAAAACAAATTGTTAATGTGGAAGAGACCAGGAAAGAGATGAGCAAGATTTGGAAGAAGAAGGATGACAGTAAGACATCATAAGGATCCACATCACCATTGGGTGTGGATGGTTCATCATCAAACTAAGTCACCTTTGAATTAGGGGGATAAAGTACTATTGAATCCATCTACGAACCCCCTACGAATGCACGATAAGATCTATCAACATTATAAGATGCAATAAGTTATTTTGGAGCTTTTTGAGAATTTTTGTGATGTTTGGATCATCGGTAATGAGGTATGAGTCAATTGGTTAAAAATGAAAATTCTATCGGTAAGAACATTTAATGCAAGCATGTGAATGTAAATAAATAGACTATTTTCAATTTCATTCTTACCTTACATACTTTGAGAGCTATTGTAGAGTGAAAGAAGTGTTATTTAAGCTCTTAGCTAAGTTTGAAGCAACAAGAAAAGATTGTCTATGTTGATCTGGGAAGAGAAATCAATTAGTGTTGTCACATTCTTTGTCAAGAACCCTAGTTATGCACATTTTGAGTTATTTATTAGTTATTTGTCTGTAATTGAAAATTAATATGGCTACTCCTAAGTGGATCGACATAATTGGAGACCACGACCAAACTTCAGACGACACCCATTGAAGTCGATGAAGAATGATCCAGCAGGTGCCCTAACTATTATACCCTATGGAGTTCCACATGTGGAAGATGTAAGAGCTTATATTCACTGTAAATTGGAAGATTTAGGATCAAGTTCAATATATGATTAGTACAAGAAGCTGTGTGATGAGAATTTGATATTGAAGGATGAACACAAATGTATTTTTGATAAAGGTTTTCATCATGCTAATAAATATATTGATGAATTTGAAGATGAATAGATGAGATATATGCTCATCAAGATACATGATTAGTTCATATAGTTGGACATACCACATATGATAACCAAGGAAGCAATCCTTACTATAACCAGTCTATTTGCAATTGGTAGTGTACCTGTTCTCTGTATCATTATCAAGGAAGAGGTGATTAAATTGAAATATTCTAAATGGGATGGGCGTGTGATAACTGTGAATGATATCACAAATGAAGAATTTAAATATACATCAATGGTGATTGAATACAAAGTCTATCACTCCATTCAGGTGAACAGTATACCCGGTGGTGCCATTCATACTGTCCACATGATGATTAAGAAAAATAAAGATTATGATCTAGCTGAAGCATTGAGGGAGTTGATAATGCTAAATCTCAAGAAGATCAAGGAGGATAAGAGGCATAAATTCAAATATGGTCAGTTGATTGTATGTTTATTCTTCTATTTTTAGAATATGTTTCTTGGCATTGGTAGTATTACTTGGTCAAATGATACACTGGTCTTCATTCAAATCAACAATTGTGTAAAGGTTTTGGGAAATTATTTTACTAGAAAAATATGGGGATATTTGAAAGGTTTTTATTAAAGGATGCAGGAGAAAGAAAGGATACCTTCAGAGATTATAGAAAAGTACAAGGATATCATATGTTTCATGGTAGATACTGATACTTATCAGATGGAATTAGTGGAGCCAAAACCTCATGGGTTATGCCGATGAGATATGAAGTGGATGTTGGACTAATTTATGGAAAGTTAAGTATTGAGAGGGGAGGGGTGAATCAATACTTCAAATTTTTTTTATCTAGCTTTCTTAACCATTCATCAAATTCACAATTTTGCATGTAATAACATAATAAATATAAGAAAACGTTATAATGCACAACTCATAACACCATTATTTTGGTATCACAAAAATTTGTGTTAGAGGATAAAAAATGCGGTGGGGATGACACCCACAAAACTTCACTACCGCAGTAAAAAGTCTGCTCAGTTAGAGCTACAATGTTAGCTATTTCAAATAGCTTACCCTATTAAGATTCTAAAGACCAATTAAGTCTGTTCAATAACATGATCTTCATCCATCAAATTTACTTGTGCTAAATCATCAGGATTCATACCTTGAGTCTCCTTGGCCTCGATTTCCATTACATCTTCACCATCTTTAATATTATATGTTATATCTTCTATGATCTTCTTTATCTGTAGTCAAATCAATGGGATCTGACTTCCCTTGAGTTTCCTTGATTTTAGTCAGTTGGTTGGGAAATAATATATTTCTCCACATGTCATCTGTCTATTTTTAAACTTCAAGTTTAGCAACCATTATCTTTAGTGCTCTACTCTTTGCTAGGAATCTCTTTGAATATTCTTGCAGTGCTTCCTTGATTCCTCTTGTTGATAATTCATGAACAATTATAGCTAGGGAGATCTCTCCCTCATTTGTTTTTTAGATACCATTGCATACTTCCATCTTGCATCTATTTTCTGATAAAGTTCATATGTGGTAATTGGTTGGCCAACTCACCCGGAGTAGTTCTAAACTTATGCAAAGTAAACACAATAGCTTCTTCAATCTTCTCTTTTTACTCATCACTCATATTATCATATTTTAGTTGTTTTAATCTTGAATATGCTCCATACTTCTTGAGTATTTAAAGTGATTCATCCAAGTTTCTCTATTTAGGTGCCTATTTTTTTACAACTTTTAAATTGAGTTACATCTTCTGACTCAATTTCACTATCTTCTTGTAATCTCAACTTCCTTCTTGGTCTACCTAAAATTTTATTTTCTATCATGTAAACTTTAGTCTTTGATTTTTATGCCTCTTGTTTCTTATTTTCTCTCGGTGCAGAAGAAGACCTTGTTAGTGGTCTTGCACCGATTGGACTAGGGGTTTCCTTCTTCATTCTTAATTTTGTCCCTTTGATCTCCAAAGGACCAACTACATCTTCTTCAAAAATAATACCCAATTTTTTTTTATAAACTACTAATCATTCTGCTATTTTTCCTTAAGGCCTTAGGTATCAATATACCTAGTTTGATTTTATTCTTTACTTCTTCGTATGTGCCATACAGAGTGGCTTTCTTAGCAAAGAGTTTCTCTAATAAACCTTCAATCTGCAATGATGCAACATCAATGCCCATTTCATAACCTATTGGTGGTAACCAAATGGTTCTTGGCTCCACAGCTCTCACTATACAAGTGTTGGTATCCACTTCAAAACATATATCATCCTTGTATTTTTCCACTAGATGAGGTAGAATTCTAAACTTCTTATGCATCTTAGCTTGAAATTTTGAAAAATAATCATTCATGATCATGTCAAAGTTATCTCCTAAACTTTGAATAAACTCATTTATTTGATAGATTATTGGTTTGTGCACATTCCAAAATACATCACTGATTAATGGAAAGAAGTTCTGAAAGTAGAAAAATATGCATACCAGTAGTGAACCAAACTTCAAAGTATTGGTCTCTACCTCCTAATTGTAATCATATTTTCATCTAACTACTTCAATAAGATCTCACAAATATATATCTTCATATCTTTCTTCACAATCTTGTAAGCTATATCAATAGGTCCACAAGGTACACTGTCTACCTGAGATGAATGGAAGATTCGGTAGGATATTATGTTGCATGTGAATCTCAGCTCATGATCATCAACAATAGACAACTTTAGACCACTTCTGTCCCATTTAGCTTGAGCAAGCTCACAAAGTTATTCTTTTCTATTTTCTTGTGTGCTCTTAGTCTATCACCGATCAAATATCCAATAATAATGTGTAGTACATCTTTTGTGATTTTAACAGGTGCATCGAGCCACATGAACTGATCATGTACTCAGCTCAAAATAATTCTCATCCATTCCCACTTGATTACTATCGGTACATGCATAGCATGAACCAAACCCTTGGCTCCAAATGTGTATGACCATCCTTCAACTTCTTGTTTACACATAGGTTCCGATAGGATGTGTAAATCTTCGCTTGGAAAATTTCCTCTATCTTGTAAGCTATGAAGGTGCAAATATATTCAATAAAAATCTCTTGGTGGGATCAAAGATAGGGCTCCATTTTTATCAGTTTCAGTTGCTACAATAGGTGGTATCTTATACTTTTGATTGAATGGGTCAATCTTCTCCACAATAACAAGCTTTTTTACTTTGGATGGCATTGATTCACATAAATAATCTCTTAACTATAGGGTTTTGATTGAATAACAAATTAGTTACATTAACATAACTCAAGAAACACCAGCAATACCTTGAATGTGCTAGAAAAAGCTTAGATTTTCTTGAATGATTGCTTGAATGCTCTTGGAAGACTCATATCTGCACAGTGCTTCAAATGCTTTAAAAATGCAAGGTGAAAATGAAATAACAAGAGCTTTATTTATAGTTTTTCCTCAATTAGGGTTTCTAGCGGCTATAATTTTAGCATTAAATATTCTCTACTGATTCCCTTTTCACCAATTACCAAATGCACTTTCATTTCACTGAATGGAACAAAATAACATACATTCTTACCGAAAAAAATATAAAATGTCAACTTCACAACATATATCCAAATGCATCTTAATATGATAATATGGATCTTTGCACAAATGTTAGGAACTTATTTATGATAGAATTTTAGTTATCAGCTCCTACACATACCTTTGACCGATCAGGTGAAGATAGGTGCACCTGATCCAAAGGATGTGGTGCCATCAGTTGTTCCAATTTTAGTTCCATCATCTTGAGACTTCCTTCTCCATGTTTTATTCATTTGATCTCTTATCTTATCAACATTAACTTGAGCATTTTCACTCAATTGTTCCTCGGTTGGGGCTTTGCCTTGATACCTACAACTTTGGCTAGGTGACTGACCTTGTGACAATGAAAATAAGCCATTCCAGAACTTCTCCATGATCTTCTATTGTTCCTTCCATGCATCAACATGCAATTTGAAACAATGTGTCGAAACCTCCCACATGCAGTACATGTAATTCTTATATTGTAGATAGTTGATCCTTGTTGGTTATTAGCAGTATTCTACCGGTTAGGTACCCAATTCTCATTCTTTCTTTATGACATGGATTCGTCATACTTGTGACCATATTTGTTGCAATTATTGCAATAGTCATTGAATCTTGGCTTCCTTGTATTGTTAGCAATCCTTGATACTACACTCAAATGCTTTGTGACCATACTTATTGCAATTGTAACAATAACCATTAAAATTAGGAATGCTCAGTGGATTACCTCTTTTTCTCATGTAGACATTAGGTGTATGACCTGGTTTTCCACACTGATAGCAAGTAGGCTTCTTTATCTTCAGTGGGATAGAAGCATCTTGATTGGCTGCTTGATTTGAGGACTCTCCCTTCTTGGTGGTGTTGTTTGCATTAAATCCAAGTCCAAAAGTATCTCTTGGTTGTCTCTGACCTCTTATTTGTTCATCCAATATCCTCAATGTTTCTTCATTCCTTTTCAAGACTTCATTAGCATCCTTTTTAGATTTCATTTCATTCTTCAAATGTTCATTTTCTGATCTTAGTTCAACAATCTCTCTAACTTTCCTTGCAACTTCCTAATTTGCACCGACTAGTTGTTCTATCTTAAGTTGTAGTGAATTTGTGTCAACTTTAGTATTTCCCCATCTTTCTCATTCAACTTGGCATTCATTTCCCTTCTCTCATCTTCAACCATTCTTTTTTCATCTTCAACTTTTCTCTTTTGTTCTAGGACTTCACACATTCTTATCGATTGAGATTCTCATTCTCTTTTTAGTAAAAATTAATGGGTTGGAGTTGAGCATTGTAACTATTTCATAGAAGGAAGTGGACAATAACTAGGTGGACCATAAGCAATAGTGAATCTTTTCATGACCTCTAAATTCTTCTTGCAGCCCAATAGTGACAACCCTACTTGCAGATGCATTTCTTGACCTAATAAAAAGAATACCTAATAGATGGAAGAAATACCTTTTATATACATTGATCTATATGCTTTGGCTACAGAAGGAAACTTATTATTTGACACCCAAGATTTTTCCAAGCATTCAATATGCTTTCAACATGTCAACTTGATCATGTATGTCATAGCCAATATCATGACAATAACAACAATAGTCTAAGAAATCAAACAAATGGTGTATTCAAAGTCAATGGTTGGGAGTAGCATTCATCTTATGGGATTGGTTTTGTCATAGTACATGTTTATTGACTTGAATAAGGTTTCTTTTTAGGTCTTGTGGGATTGGGAGAAAATAATGGAGTAGGCTATCTTGATCTTTGATATAACTGGTTTACACAAAGGCTCAATAAAAGCGGCCAATGTGAATTGACATTAGGGATTTCCCTAGGCAAAAAGAAAATATCTCCAGGGATTTGGTTAAGCTCTGAATATTTCTTAGTAATAATTGAGTGCCTAATTTTTTGAGAAAATATTTAATCACTTAGGAAATTATTTTGTAATGTTATTATTTCAGTAGTATTACCGTATTTATGATGCCTTGCATCCAGTTGCACCCATTTTAATATCTTCACCCTCTTACGGGGCCTCGGATCATTCAACCCTTGCTATAGTTAAAGTAGTTGAGGTTTTCACCTTTTCCCATTTCCTTGTCAGAGAAAATCAAAGGTCTACTAGAGATTTTCTCATTCCATTATTGTGTTTCTACATTCACTTTTACAATCACATCATTGGAAGTGTCATTGTGTATGGAGCAATAAAACTGGTAATGGGTTTAGTTGTTTGTAGGAGAATAAGTCACATAACCCATCACAGGAGCCATGGCCATGTGGAGAAGGATGAATCATGGTGTTTGGTGAGGATTTTTCTCTAATATTTTCATCGAGACACTCAAATTTTTAGTTCATATTTCATGTTTTATATTCTTTCTAAATGTTTTGTTGTGGCTTTGCATTAACAAAGAAGGTAAATTTTTTAGATTCAAGAGTTCTTGTCTTAAGGTAATTCTAAATTTTTTGTTGAAAGTTGTTTTTAAAAATATGTTTATATAACCTCTAGATATCCAAGAGAGAATTATGGTCACTGACCTACATTGCTTTGGTGAATACATTGATTTGAAACTCTCCTTTGTTGTAGTCTATTATCAAGTTGACAAACTATTGTCTAATAAGTAGGAGATATTTTCCACAAGAAGTTAAATTATGATATTGCTATCAGGATTTAACTGTGTAGTGTTTTTGAGTCAAACTCATTGACCCATGATTCATGAGTAGTGGATCACCCAAACCCATCTCTCATGAGAATGAAATGGAACAATTAGCACTCATTGGATCTAGGTGATGCTCATAGAGGTGAAGCACCGGGACTTCCCGAGAGGTCACCCATCCTAGTACTACTCTAGCTCGAGCATGCTTAACTACAGAGTTTCCTCCATGGTTAAACCCACTCTACTTGCATCCTCATTTGCAAAACCTTCACCAAGTGTTGTGCCTTATGAACCATTCATTAGAAATCCCCTTAAGCTCATCAATTGATAAGTAGGAGATATTTTCCACAGTTAAATCATGGGTCAATGAGTTTGACTCAAAAACAATACACAGTTAAATCCTGATAGCAATATCACAAATTATTGTCTATTTATTTACGGCTTTGAATAAGTATAAATTTTCCATAAAGGAATTGTACGAGCTTGGAATTTTTAAGTTGAGTTATCTGCAAATTTTGTGATCCATAACAAACATGGTTCTACACAAATAAATTATGATATTTTCTAATATCTTTGTGTCATAATGCTTGTATTTTAGTGCAATGTTGTTGTGCCTCCAAAATTTACATATTTCAAGTTCTATATTCTCAATTCTTGAAGAATATCAATGAACATTTTATTTTGTTTTGGCCCATGAGAGGTTACAAAAGATCCCTCAAATTTCTAGGCTGCTTTATTGTGGCCACTAGTTTGTGCAATCGAATCACGTAGTTGATGTTTTCATCTTCTTTATATTCCATTTTCACTACTAGTACTCAATTGTATGCATTGAACAAATATCTAACATAATTGACAACCAGATTGCACACCCGTCGTTCTTCATTCTGTAGAGATATATGCTTGTAAATACATTTTAACATTATTTATTTATTTTTTTCTATGAGATACAACTTTAAATGAAAATGCTATTATATTTATCGGCTATTCCATGGAAGGTGCAATTGCAACCTTGACCATTCTCTAGTTTATACAAAAGAAGTCCATAAATGTATCTTACTTTTGCATTCATTTAGTTATCTTTTGGTGAAAAATATTATTCTTGGGAAGACAATTGGACATTAGGATTGGATGGAATTTTTTTGCCTAAGTCTTTACCAAGTACAATATTTTTCCTAGGCTTATTGCACAATTTGAATCAATTGCAAAAATTTTGAATTCAATTTTTCCTCAATGAGGGAGCATGATGGGGATTGATTATGTTGTTGTAACACACATTTCTATATTTCTAGGTATGCAAAAATCTTCTCAAGAAAGTCCTCTAGGGCACAAGAAAATATAAATTAATTACGTAGGTGAATCTGATCAAAGAAGCCCATGTAGATCATTTGGTACTTCAAACTAGGGTGTAGCTTATATTTATGGATATATAATAGACGCCTTTCGATCAACTCACAACCACATGTGATTCAGGTCACACAAGTAATGGCCAAATGTTTGGAAGGTATCGCAAAAAACTTGTTAAATGCAATGTACCAATTGCGAAAATTACCCCAGACTTCTTTGACATAGGAAGACCACTGTACTAGAATTTGATGCAATGGGTGTTAGAGATTAGGTAACATTGTAAATTTTCCTTTCTTTTACATATGTTTCATGGTAGCATTCTTTATGGTATGAATAATAAGGATAATTTAGTAGTGTAACAAATGACAACATTATTATTAATGTATACAATAACTTAAATAAACCTTTCCTTTTAGCAACATAAGGATTTTGGAATCAATTGCCCCATACCACCTGGACACGTTCCAAAGGAAGAATAAGGTAGACAATCATTTTTACTTTGCATAAATATACAAGGCATAATATTTATTTGCAAGCCGAGTTTCCCTGCTCAACTTGCATATCCTAGTGGGAACATCACTCTACTTTAGTTTTCTATCATGATTAATAATGTCGTCCTTTCTAATTTGATACATTATTCCCACTAAATCAACCTACCTTGCCTGCACTTGGAGGAACTATGCTACCTCGTAGCTCTTTTTATAGAAAGGGTAAATGCTGATGTAATTTCTTACTGGTAAAATGAGGGAAATTATATTACGATAGAAAATAAGTTGAATTTGAGTAGAATTTAGATTTGAGAATATATATATATATATATATATATATATATATAGGTGATATAGAAAAATGTTTGATTAAATAAAGTGGGAGAGGGCTCAAATTCTTAAGATTTTTTATCAAGTAGAAAAAAAGGGTCTCATGAGAAGTGAGGACTCAACAACAGACCAAAACTAAACCAAGACCAAAAGTAGAACACGATAAAACAACAAAGGCAAACTAAAGACAAAAAACTCTCCTAGTAGACATAAAGAGATGACCTACAAGTTTGGGGTCTTAACTTCCACGGGGTCCCTAATTTAAATATCTCAATTGTTGGAGAAAAGACACTCTTTTTTCTTTACCCTGAGAAGGGAGGATATCACCATGTGGCTCTAATACATAACCGAATGCACCCTTAATTCTTTTCCTCTTGGAACGACAGTGTTCCATCTCTTCCTAGAGACCCCGCTTAGAATTTATCATCTTGCACACCATTTATTTTCTATTGGTGACCACTTCATCAAGATTACTTCTTATATCCTCTTAGTTTCTCTTGATAACCAAAATAGAAAACAACATTTTCTTTTTTTTCTTCATGAAAGACCACCTTGGCACTAAGCTCCTTATCCTTGCAGACATCTAGGTTGTTCCATCTATTGAGTCTCTTAGCCAAGTCATCAATAATAGTCTAACTCTCTCATATGCACGTCTACAGAACAATCACTTGCCCCAACATTTTCCTTAGCCAAGGTTTCAAGTCTATTAATTTTCTTTGTACTATTATTCACAAGTATTAAATCAGTGACATAGAAAAATGTTAAAATATTAAATCTATCATACACATAAATTATATAAATAAATTCAAATGAATTTGTTTCTTTTGTTCTTCATATTGTATGTACATGTAGAAATGTTAAGGGTTCATAATTGTAAGATTGAGTTGAACATATATGAAAGATTTCATAGATGTTGTAAATACTTGAATTATCTCGAAAGGTATAGTAGTACTCATAAATAATGTTTGATATTGTGAGTGAGATATTTATATATACTAAAACCTACTCAAAGTCAACTAATTATCTATCTTAACATATTTATCACTTAGCGGGAGTTATTTTTGAAATGAGAGCGAGGCGGGAGTGGAGCGAGGGTTTCAGACGCAAGGGAAGAGGAAGAAGATGGTGATGATGCAGATGAGGAGGAAGATGATGATGTTTTGTGTGAGGATGCGATGGATAGAGTGGATCTTGGTTCGATGTTGGAGCTTGCTGCTTTTTCCAATGGAGTGTGCCCTCCTTCTATGCTTTCTTCTATTTTGGTGATTGCAGATCCCTTTATTATATGGGGTTTTAGGACTTTATGGTGTCCTATTTTTTGGGGGGGTCTTCATTTTTCCCTAATGGCTGTTCTCCTGTGATTGGCATTATCCCTTGTCCTTCGGTTCCTTCTGCTTCCTGGCTGTGTGCTTATTTTGGAAGAGGGGTTTTTTGGACCTGGAGGGGGATTCTTTGCAGTGATGGGAGTTTAAGGTCTTTGGGGTTGACTTTGATGATCGAGACTGGTTATAGAGCTCTGTGTGGCTCTTTGGTGGATGCTCAACTTACGACTGTTGTTCTTCCAATAGCGGCCTCTTTTCTTTGGGGACAAATGGTTCTTTGTTCCCCCCATTGTAAGTGCAGTGAGAAATGTCTGCACTATGGGCTGGTTCTGTGGAAGGTTGCTGACTGTCTTCAGGGGACCTCTTCCGTGTTCCCTCTGTTGTTGAAGGTAGGTAGTTGGAGCTTTACTCTGTTTGTGCAGATGTTGGGTGTGGGTGCTCTTCTTGCGAAGGAATGGTGGAAGCCATGTGTTTTCTAGGGCTTTTTTGGTTTTTGGATCTCCTTTATGGAGTTTGGAGTTGTTGCAGGCTATGACTTGCCTGAAGGAAAAAGAGGTGTTAGCTCTTCAATTTTTTGGAGAGCTGGAACTAAGTTTTGTGAATGGGCTGCTTATAGACCTTATGGATATGTCACTCCTTTTGGTCAACTTTGTTTGACCAAGATAAATCTCAGGTTTGGGAGTTTGGTGAGGGATGGAACTATTCTGTACATTGATCCTACTCTAGTTGGGGTCTATAGCAATGTGGACTCTTGGTTTCAGCTCGAGATAGCTTTGTTTGGTGGAGATGGGGTGTCTCCACAACTTACTAGCTTGAGGGATTTTCAAAACCCTGTGGTTTTGAGAAGAGTGTTGTTATCCAGGAGGAGGGCTTGGGTCTTACTATTTGCTTCTTCTTTCACAACTCCTATGGAGGTGGAGCAGTCTCCTATTGAGGTGGAGATTTTGTTCATGAATTTGGAGGTGGAGGAGACTCCTATTGAGGTGGAGAATATATGGGCTACCTCTTGTGGTTGTGCTGATGGAAGGAGATGTAACAACTTCAGCCTTGTTATTCTGATGTTTCTCCTCTCTGCTCCTATAGAGGTGGGCCCTTTTTCTATTGAGGTGGACAAGGAGATTGGAATGGGTTGGAAGATCTTTGACAGTGTTGGCTTGGGCTGGAGGTTTAGTCGTTCCTGGACCTTTGTTCTTGACAAAGAAAGATGTACATACTATTGTTGCCTGAGTTTGTTTCTTCAATTTTATGGTGATGAAAGTGTCTCTCTTTCAGTTTCTTTTCTTCCTGTGATCGGGTGATTGCTGACAATTTTAAAGGGTTCACTCTGGTCCTTTGTTTTTATTTTTGGTTAAAGTTTGCAGCTTTTGTGGGGGCTTGTCCCAAGATGATCTTTGATAGTGTTGACTATGGTTGGCTGTTTAGTCACATCCAGACCTTTGTTTTTGACAGAGGTAGATCCAAGGTGCTGGTTTATCTTGTCTTTTATCACTTGTTGCTATTACTCTGTTAATGGTTTCAAGTGTCAGCCCTTTGAACTTGTTCCTTATTTGTACTACAGATCAACACCCTCTTACTGCTACTTTATTTAAAAACATATTTATCACTTGATCAGCGAAAAATTACATCATCATTTACCCTTTCTTTAAGGGATGCTTAATGTTCGGGCCACTTCATATAACTATTCACTCAGGAAGTTCCTTTGTTCGCAGCCAGGGTTGACATAAGCTTAATTTCTGGGCGAGTAGAGTAATAAAGATTGATTTTCGAAGAAAGTACCCACTGACAATACAAAGTTTTTGTAATGAAGTTCAATGAGAATTACACTTGTCTATAAATTATAGTAAAATCTGTGCTTATTCTTCTCTGTAATTATCAAGTTGCTTTAACAGAGGGAGAGAGAATAGAATGGGCAGGTCAGGGCTTATGAAACTGATTGTACTTTTCCTTCTCATCTGTGTTATTTGTATTATCAATGTTTGTGGGAGGCAGAATGAGTATACAGGTATTGCAAGTAAGCATTATCGTGCTAAGCTGATTGCAAACGTGGAGAAGACAGGGTCGCCATGTCCTTCAGAGCCGAGCTGTATTGGAGATTTTCCAGACAAAAGATGCTGCCCACAAAAGAAGAAGCCCTGATTCAGTTATCCTCAGACGAAATTCTGTAGTTTTGTTGCCTCATCTCTCTTTAGGCAATAAGTAAATAAATCTATATTCCTTTCTCATAGAGCATAAGGATTAGTGGCTAAATATTAATTGTTCCTGTTCTATCAATCAAATCTGTGGTTCATACAAAGGCTGCTATTTCTATTAGCTTACAATGGTAAGCTTTTTCCTTTTTAGTCATACTTATTAATAATATCAATATTTATTGTTAAAAAAAATAGAATTATTGCTGGCAAAAATAGACGGAAGTAAATATATTCAATTTGTTATAGACATAGAATGCACACTAGTAATAAATAACAGGAAATTTTTAACCAAACAAATTGTTAGATGTTAATTTCTATTTCTAAAAATAGAATTTTCAAGTAGGGGTAAATATTCAATTGTTTATAGATAAATAATCGTTTTGATTAATCATAAAAGGTGTCGTAAAGGGATGAGAAGGTAGGTCATTTTGAAGATAGCAATTAGCCACTCAAAGGATTTATACAAAGATATTAAGAACTATCAATCTATTTTGAGAGGCTTCAATAAAAAGAAGCACAAGCACCCTTAATTTATAGCAATGACATGACATGTTTACATCAACACTATTTTTGAGAAGTGATAACCAATTTGGAGGCCTCTTAGTCAGCTCATGCCAAAAGGGATTTTAACACCTATTTTGTGAAGGAAGAGGTGAGAAATATCTATGGTGGTGTGATCAAATCCTCCATTTAAGAACAAATAGTTGCAAGTAATAGGATGACATGTTTCGGTGAATACATTTACTCCCTAGCGATTGAAACAGTCTCTAGGGTGCAAAACATTCTTTTAAAAGAATGATATGCCTCAAATAAAGTTTTATTTGAATGGCTTGAATTATTCACATATCCAAGTCTAAATATTTTAAATATTTGAATTTTGAGAAAAACCTAAAAAAATGTTTAAGAGACTCCTATTTTCTAGAAAAGAATATTGAAAGTTAGAGACTTTCAAATAAAAATTTTTAATCTTTGAATAATATTTAATCATGACTTATTAATTCTTTGTCTACCTTATCACAAAAATGTTGACAACATAAGAACTATATTATCTAAAAATCTCTTCCATATCAAGACTAGAGTTGATTATTCAACATTTATTTGTGAAATGGAGGGATACATGTGAATTATCTTGAGTAAGGTGGATATATGAGGTCCCCGAATGCCTATTTGAAGCAATGATGATTTCTCATTATATATGATGACCATGGATGCATTTTTAAAGAACATTTTATGCTTCTTTATGAAGATTTTAGATAATGTTGACTTCTGAGCATCTTCAATATTTTGTAACTTTGACTTTGAGAATTTGACGGAATAACAATGACAGTTCCCATCGGGCCTAAATTGGCCTGTCATGTTCCTCAGGTTACATGATCCTACCTACCATTTTGAGACTGCCCATTTGAATAAAATTATGAGCTTGCACGTGCTTTGACGTTGACATAAATTCTTAGTAAGTTACTTTCACAGTGATAAGTGCTTGCTGTGTTGATATCAAAAGAATTTATATGAGTAACAATTAAGAACTATTAATCTATTTTAAGAAGCATCATTATTAAGAAGCACACACATTCTTAACATGTATCGATTATACAATAGTGTTTCAATAGTGTTTCTAACAAATACTATTTGACTAAATGATATCCAATATCCCTTTCTTGTGAAGGAAGAGTTGGAACATGACTACAATGATGTGATCAAATTCTTCATTGAGAAAAAAAATTGTCTCAAATCTTAAGGTGAGATGTTTGGATAATATAATTGATGATATCAATCACACCCCTTGTAATTGAAAATATCTGAAGGGTATTAATACTCCATGTCCATCTTCTTGACTTATATTTGCATATAAACATAAGAAGATGCAAGGAAATAAAATTTCTCATTAAGAGAAATATAACCAACATTATCACCTATCTTGAAGATTTCTTCACCTTCTCAAAAATTAACACAAACTCTAAAACAAGTTCTATTAATTAACAATAAATGAAGGTCATAAAGTCATATTCTTGAACAAAGTTGTTTGCAAGAAAAAAATATCATGGATGAAAGGGAAAAAATGTTGAAAATCTAATTCCAAGTGATTTAAACCTATAACCAACTCCATAAAATATTCTTCAAGCTCATAAGTTTGTTGTGGGATACTTTGGATGAGAAAAATACCATAAAAAATCCATTTTTCTAAAGGAAAGCATTTAAACCTAGCACCAAATGAAATAATTTATTTATTTTTCTTTATCTTGGATGAATATTATCTTCAGACAATACAGGGAGGTTTGGAAATAAACTTTATGATTTTAGTATTGATTGAATTTACTACAAGTCAAAGAAATTCAGGGATAAAGTCTTTATACAGTATCCCAAATGTATAATTCTTAAAATAAATATTAAACTAATTATATACACTACCATATTGCAAGGTAAGTATCTAAATTAATTATATACTTCTTTGATTTAGATAAAGAATCATTTCCATTAATCATATGAATCATAATATAGGGAGGAGAAGGTCAGTCATTTTGAAGGTAGAGATTAACCCATTCAAAAGAATTTATATGAGTGACAATTAAGAACTATTAATCTATTTTAAGATGCATCATTATTAAGAATCACAAGCATCCTTAGCATGTATCAATGATACAATAGTGTTTCTATCAAATAGTACTTGATTAAATGATATCCAATACCCCTTTCTTGTGAAGGAAGATCTGAAACATGACTACAATGATGTGATCAAATCCTTTATTGAGGAAAAAGTTGTCTTGAAAATCCTAAGGTGATATAGTTGTATAATATAATTGATGACACTGACCACACCCCATTTTGATTGAAAATATCTCAAAGGTATTGATACTCCAAGTCCATCTTCTTAACTTATATTTGCATATAAACATAAGGAGATGTGAGGAAATGAAATTTATCAATAAGTGAAAAGTAACCAACATTATCCTATTTCATCACTTACTCAAAAAATAACATCAACTCTAAAATAGGTTCCATTAATTAACAATAAATGAAGTTCATGAAGTCATATTCTTGAATACAGTTATTTTGCAAGAAAAAATAAATATGATGAAAGGAAAAAAATGTTTAAAATCTAATTGTAAGTACTTTAGTCCTACAACCAACTCCATAAATGTTCTTCAAGCTCTTAAGTTTGTTGTGGGATACTTTGGATAGGAAAAAATACTATACAAAATCTATTTTCCTAAAGAAAGCATTTGTAAACCTAACATCAAATGATTTTTTTTTCTTTATTTTGGATGAAAATTATCCTTAGCCAATAGAGGGAGGTTTGCAGAGAAACTTTATGATTGTAGTATTGATTGAATTTACTATGAGTCGAAAAAAAATAAAATCATTATACAATATCCCACGTGTATGATTCTTAAATTAAAAATTAAAAATAATTATATACTTCTTTGATTTATATCCTCCATAATGGACCATATCCCAAGGTAAGAATCTAAATTCACTGCCCAAATCATTAGGGCCTCACAAGGCACTCCATTGCTAAGTTACGATGCCCAAAGTTGATTTTTGATTCAAAGGACCACAATGAATTTTTAAAATTTTAGATGCGACATTATTCTTGTTGAGTATTGGAAGGCCAATGGACTTTTGTCTATTGCCGCCTTGCCCTTTCAGCTGCTCGGTTGTGAGCTTATTTATAAGACTCTCCAATTCATTGTAAATATTCAATTTTGAGATTAATATAGTTCTTCTACTCTGAGTGTGGATGTAGCCATTGTTGTGGCGAACCATGATAAAAAAGTGTGTTCTATGTTTATTTCCTTTTTTGCTCTTTTATAATGTATTTCTATTTTTTCATTTCGAACTCTTAGATTCTACAATTGGTATTCGAGCATCTTTTATACTGTTATGTTCTCTTCCTAATAGTTGGGATGGACTTGTGACAATCGTAAGCACTTCAACATCACGTACCAAGAAATTGGCTTTTGATGAAGTTTTAGCCACCCTTCTCTCCAAATATTTGAGGAGAAGAATGGCGAGTCCTCATCCGGTAATGCTCTCACAATGATGAGCACCAAAAATAGAGGAAGAAGCCAATACAAAGGTAGATATAATAATAATCAGAGGTCCCAATCTAAAAGAAGATCAGAGTCAAGAGGGAGACAAAACAGTTGTTGGCTTTGTGGGAAGGCTAGGCATGTTAAGAAATATTGTAGAAAATTCAAGAAGGCACAAGAACAAGTATTGGACAGTCAAGAAAACATAACTTGTGAAAAGGATCCAGGTATCCTAATTCTATCAACAACTGATACAAAATCTAATTCGTGGGTAATTGATTCAGGAGCTTCCTTCCATGCTTCTTCTCTCACAGATGCTTTTACAAATTTTCAAGAAGGTGAATTCAGAGAGGTATAATTGGGTGACAACAAAGCATGTAAAATTATTGGGAAAGGAGACGTTGTCTTGCATCTAGAAGGTGGAGCAAAATTACTGCTCAAAGATGTTAGACATGTTCCTCAATTAAAGAGGAATCTGATTTTAGTTAGCAAATTATATACCCAAGGATTTAAAACTGAACTCACAGACACATGGAAAATAGTCAAAGGCTCCTTGACTATTGCAAAAGGAGAGAAAACCGGTAGTCTCTATATTATGAAACCCATTGATAAGGTGTGAGCTGCTTTGACACTTATGGGCAGCGACATTGTGCTTTGGCATCAAAGGCTAGGCTATATGAGCAAGAAAGGCCTTGAGCTAATGCTGAATCGTGATCAACTATCGGGTCTCCAATCTGTAAATTTGGAGTTTTGTGAGCATTGTCTTCATGGGAAACAAAAGCGGGTCAACTTCTTGAAGGATGGACATGACAAAAAGACAACGCCCTTGGAGTTAGTGCATTCAGATGTCTTCAGACCTATGGAGGTAACCCCTTATGGAGGCGCACAATATTTTGTTACCTTTCTTGATGATAGCACCTGAAAGGTATGGGTTTATATGCTTTCTAGAAAATCTGAGGTATTCTCTAAATTGAAATTTTTTAAAGCTCTTGTGGAAAATTAGAGTGGTCATAAAATTAAGTATCCAAAAATGGATAATGGAGGTGAATTTTTTTCATTGGAGTTTGATAACTTTTGTGCAGATCATGGTATAAGAAGAATTAAGGTTGTCCTTTATCTGCCTCAAGAAAATGGGGTAGTAGAACAGTTAAATAGAACCATTCTTGAGAAAGCACGGTGTATGCTTTCCAATGCCGGTTTGGGAAAATAATTTTGGGCGGAAGCCTGCAATACAACAGTCTATTTAATCAATAGGTCTCCTTCATCTCATCTAGAATTTGGTATTCTGGAAGAGGAATGACTGGGAAAGAGAATTTCATACTCACTCATCTGAGTTTTTGGATGTGAAGCTCATGTATATGTCCCAAAAGAAAGGATGAAGCTGGATTTCAAATCACAAAAGGGCATATTCGTGGGATATGGAGAAGACCAATTTGGTTATAGAATTTGGGATCCGGTTGAAAAGTGAATTATTCGCAGTCATGATGTCATTTTCAATGAGCAAAAATTTCCAGCTCTCAGAGACATTGATAGGTCTGAAGGGGAATACATTTCTTTCAAAACACTTTCAAATGGTATTGCCTCTACACATCAAGGAAGAAATAATATACAGACAACTCAAACCTCTATTGTAATTCCTCCCTCTCAGTCCTCATCAAGTGAGGATGATTACACACATGAAAATCTATTTGATGGAGAACAGAGATATATAGTTGATTACAATCAGAGTTTTTTTGAAAATAGGGGAACATGTTTGGCAGAGACCATGCTCTTCCCTTCCCCTCTCCATGACACTTCTAACACTAATGCACAAGAAGGAAATGTGCACAGTAATGCCCACAACAACTTTTATCAATCTCTCACGAGAGAGATCAGTGGCATCAATCAGGAAGAAGGCCCACGTGAGCAGTAGCCTGGCTCGCATGAGCAACAGCCTGGCTCGAGTGAGCTCTTCCCTAAGCTATGTGGTAGCTCCTTCTCCCCTACAGGCCTGCGTGAGGTCTTCCCTATAGGCACACGTGACAACTCCTTCTCCCCTGTAGGCCCATGTGAGGTCTTCCCTACATGCACGCGTGGTAGTTCCTTCTCATCTGCAGACATGCAAATGATGCGTTCCATCCCATTCTCTACAGAACCACATGGCATGGAGTCTGATTCCTCCAACGCTGCCACTACAGACAATATTTATCTTGTGGTATTTGGTGAAACCACCAGAGTTCATCTACACATAGCTTCTCCAAAGGAAAAATCCATTTATTAGCATGATGATTTGATGGTCGGGAAGGAAAAAGGATCTGGAATTTGAAATCCAGAGGATGTTCAAAATATTGATATGTAGAGACATACTGATCCAATGTGGAGGAAAATAATATTGGTTGTAATAATAATATCAATTTACAGTCAAAATTATATATTGATTCCAATCAGAATCAAGGACTCAGGAGATCTACAAGATAGAGGAAAATTCTCTCTAAATTTTTAGACTACAAATTGTTATTGGCTAAAGAGGCAAAGCTAGAGCTGTTAATTTCTGAGCAAATCAAACTAGAAAATTATAAAGAGGCATGTACAAGCAGTGATAAGAACAAATGGTTCATTGCTATGGGAGAAGAGATGCGTTCTTTAGAAGCTAACCAGACATGGGATTTGGCTGTTCTTCCACCAAATTGAAAACCACTTAAGAACAAGTGGATATACAAGTTGAAAGATGAAAGTGGAGGTCAGAAACGTTACAAAGAAAGACTTGTGCTAAAGGGTTATACTCAGAAAAAGGGGATTGATTTCACTGAGATATTCTCTCTATTTTTGAAGATGAAATCCATCAGAACAATATTGGGATTAGCAGCCATTTGAGATCTCAAATTGGAGCAGCTAGATGTTAAGACAATATTTTTGCATGGAGACATAAATGAAGAGTTGTATATGAATCAGCCTGAGGGTTGGGACAAGAACATCTTTATTGCCAGTTGAAGCGTAGCTTGTATGGGCTCAAGCAAGCCCTGAGGCAGTTGTATGTTAAGTTCAATTCCTTCATGCTTGAACATAATTTTATCAGATGTGAATCTGATCCATGCATTTATTAAAAGACACTTCTGAATGGCGAATTTGTCATTCTTCTTCTCTATGTTGATGAAATGTTAGTAACGGGAACAAGCTCTAAAATTGTTAGTGAGTTGAAAACTAAATTGGCAAGTACATGTGCTATGAAGGATTTAGGGGCAGCCAATAAGATTCTTGGTATGACTATCGCTCAAGATAGGAAGAAGAAGGAAATTACACTATCACAAAAGGAAAACATTGATAAAGTAATTCAAAGATTTGGTATGGTTGATGCGCATAGCATTTATACTCCACTTGCTTCACATTTTTAGTTATAAGCTAATTTGTGTCCACAAACACAAGAGGACAAGGAATATATGGAGGACATCCCTTAGAAATTTGTAGTTGGTAGCATTATGTATGTATGGTTTTGACACGTCCTGACATTGCTCATGCGGTGGGAGTTGTGAGTAGATGCATGAGCAATCCTAGGAAGACTCATTGGGAGGTTGTCAAATGGATATTAAGATACCTTAAAGGAACTTCAGATTTGGTCTTATGTTTTTGTAGCAATAATGAATAGTTATGGGGATTCATAGATTCAGATCTTGCTGGAGAATTGGATAAGCCTAGATCTACTACCGGTTACACATTCATGTTCCTTGGAGCTGCTATTAGTTGGGCCTCAAGGCTACAACATTCTATTGCTCTTTCTTCCACTGAAGCTGAGTATTTGACACTTTTTAAAGGTGCTCAGGAGATGATTTGGTTGCAATGACTACTTGGTGAAATCAAGTATCAACAAAATGATTATGATCTATTTAGTGACAGCCGCAACACCATCTTTATGGCTCATAACCATACCTCTCAGTGACGTTCAAAACACATTGACATCCATGCTCACTTTGTATGACACATGGTTGAAGAGGGCAGGTTGAAGGTTGAAAAGATTGATACCAAAATCAATCCGACAGATATATTCATGAAAGTTGTAACCAAAGAGAAGTTCGAATGAGAACTTCTCTTGGACTTGTTAAGTTGAAGTAGGTTAGCATGTAGAGTAGGGGAATTCCTGATCAGCTAAAATATCCATTGACTTCCGGTGGGAGTTTGTTGAGTATTGAAAGGCCAATAGACTTTTGTCTATTTCCGCCTTGCCCTTTCAGCTACTCGGTTGTGAGCTTATTTATAAGACTCTCCAATTCATTGTAAATATTCAGTTTTGAGATTAATCTAGTTCTTCTGCTCTGAGTGTGGACATAGCCACTATTGTAGTGAACCATGATAAATAAGTGTGTTATGTGTTTATTTCCTTTTCTACTCTTTTATACTGTATTTCTATTTTTTCATTTCGAACTCTTAGATTCTACAATTGGTATCATAGCGAGGTTAATCGCTGTTTGAGATTTTGGTAATTGAAATTTTAGAATCATGGAAGATTTAAGGGTTCAAAAATTTTCTGGGAAGAACTACGGGATATGGAAGATTCAAATGAAGTCTTTGTTAGTCAAGCAAGATCTTTCTCTTGCACTTGAAGGAAAAGAAAAGAAACCAACCTCCATGAAAGACAAAGATTGGGAGAAGCTCTTTAAAAAATCCATGGCGACAATCTTTCTTGCATTAGGCAATAATGTATTACACAATATTTCAAACAAAACAACAATAAAAGACGTATGGGATAAACTGGCTTCAAGATATGCACAAGCATCTGCTGTGAACAAAGTCTTCATCATGAAGAATTTATATAAGCTTAAGATGAAGGAAGGCGAAGCCATGAAAAATCATCTTCATGAGTTTAAAACCTTGATCAACCAAGCAAATTCACCTGGCATGACACAAGACGTTGAGAATAAGGCTGTCCTACTGTTATGTTCTCTTCCTAATAGCTGGAATGGACTTCTGACAACCGTAAGCACTTCAACATCAAGTACCAAGAAGTTGGCTTTTGATGAAGTTTCAACCACCCTTCTCTCTGAAGATTTGAGGAGGAAGAATGATGAGTCCTCATCCGGTAATGCTCTCACAATGGTGAGTATCAAAAATAGAGGAAGAAGGCAATATAGAGGTAGATATAAAAATAATCAAAGGTCCCAATCTGCAAGAAGATCATAGTCAAGAGGGAGACAAAATGGTTGTTGGTTTTGTGGGAAGGCTAGGCATGTTAAGAAATATTGTAGAAAATTCAAGAAGGCACAAGAACAAGTATTGGATAGTCAAGAAAACATAACTTGTGAAAATGATCCAGGTATCCTAATTCTATCAACAACTGATACAAAATCTAATTCATGGGTAATTGATTCAGGAGCTTCCTTCCATGCTTCTTCTGTCATGGATGCTTTTACAAATTATCAAGAAGGTGAATTCAAAGAGGTATAATTGGGTGACAACAAAGCATGTAAAATTATTGGGAAAGGAGATGTTGTCTTGCATCTAGAAGGTGGAGCAAAATTACTACTCAAAGATGTTAGACATGTTCCTCAATTAAAGAGGAATCTGAATTCAGTCAACAAATTATATACCCAAGTATTTAAAACTGAACTCACAGACACATGGAAAATAGTCAAAGGCTCCTTGACTATTGTAAAAGGAGAGAAAACTAGTAGTCTCTATATTATGAAACCCATTGATAAGGTGGGAGCCGCTTTGACACTTATGGGCAGCGATGTTGCGCTTTCGCATCAAAGGCTAGGCTATATGAGAAAGAAAGGCCTTGAGGTAATGCTGAATTGTGATCAACTACCAGGTCTCCAATCTACAAATTTGGAGTTTTGTGAGCATTGTCTTCATGGGAAACAAAAGCGGGTCAGCTTCTTGAAGGATGGACATGACAAAAAGACAACACCCTTGGAGTTAGTGCATTCAAATGTCTTCAGACCTACGGAGGTAACCTCTTATGGAGGTGCACAATATTTTGTTACCTTTCTTGATGATAGCACCCAAAAGGTATGGGTTTATATGCTTTCTAGAAAATCTGAGGTATTCTCCAAATTCAAAGGTTTAAAGCTCTTGTGGAAAATCAGAGTGGTCATAAAATTAAGTATCTGAAAATGGATAATGGAGGTGAATTTTGTTCATTGGAGTTTGATAACTTTTGTGCAGATCATGGTATAAGAAGAATTAAGGTTGTCCCATATCCAGTTCAAGAAAATGGGGCAGCATAATGGTTAAATAGAACCATTCTTGAGAAAGCACGGTGTATGCTTTCCAATGCCGGTTTGGGAAAAGAATTTTGGGTAGAAGCCTATAATACAATAGTCTATTTAATCAATAGATCTCCTTCATCTCATCTAGAGTTTGGTATTCCGAAAGAGGAATGATTGGGAAAGAGAATTTCATACTCACACATTTGAGTTTTTGGATGTGAAGCTCATGTATATGTCCCAAAAGAAAGAAGGACGAAGCTAAATTTCAAATAAAAAAAGGCCATATTCGTGGGATATGGAGAAGACCAATTCAGTTATAGAATTTGGGATCCGATTGAAAAGTGATTATTCATAGTCGTGATGTCATTTTCAATGTGCAAAAATTTCCAGCTCTCAGAGACATTGATAGGTCTGAAGGGGAATACATTTCTTTGAAAACACTTTCAAATGGTATTGCCTCTACACATCAGGGAAGAAATACTCTATAGACAACTCCAACCTCTGTTTTAATTCCTCCCTCTCAGTCCTCATCAAGTGAGGATGATTACACACATGAAAATCTGTTTGATTGAGAACATAGATATATAGTTGATTACAATCAGAGTTTTTTTGAAACTAGGGGAACATGTTTGGGAGAGACCATGCTCTTCCCTTCCCCTCTCCATGACACTTCTAACACTCATGCACAATAAGGAAATGTGCACGGTAATGCCCACAATAACTTTTATCAATCTCTCATGGGAGAGATCAGTGGCATCAATCAGGAAGAAGGCCCACGTGAGCAACAACCTGGCTTGCATGAGCAGTAGTTTGGCTCATGTGAGCTCTTCCCTGAGCTTCTTGGTAGCTCCTTCTCCCCTGCAAGCCTGCATGAGGTCTTCCCTATAGGCACATGCGACAGCTCCTCCCCTGCAGGCCCACGTGAGGTCTTCCCTACATGCACGCGTGGTAGTTCCTTCTCATCTGCAGACATGCAAATGATGCGTTCCATCCCATTCTCTACAGAACCGCATGGCATGGAGTCCAATTTCTCCAACGCTACCACTACAGACACCATTTCCCCTGTGGTATTTGGGGAAACTACCAGAGTTCATCTACACATAGCTTCTACAATGGAAAAATCCATTTATCAGCATGATGATTTGATGGTTGGGAAGGAAAAAGGATCTGGATTTCAAAATCCAAAGGATGTTCAAAATATTGATATGCAAAGACATACTAATCTAATATTGAGACAAATAATATTGGTTGTAATAATAATATCAATTTACAGTCAAAATTATGTATTTATTCCAATCAGAATCAAGGACTCAGGAGATCTACAAGATAGAGGAAAATTCTCTCTAAATTTTTAGACTAAGAATTGTTATTCACTAAAGAGGTAGAGCCAGAGCTATTAATTTCTGAGCAAATCAAACTAGAAAATTATAAAGAGGCATGTACAAGCAGTGATAAGAACAAATGGTTCATTGCTATGGTAGAAGAGATGCATTCTTTAGAAGCTAACCAAACATGGGATTTGGTTGTTCTTCCACCAAATCAAAAACCACTTTAGAACAAGTGGATATACAAGTTGAAAGATGAAAGCGGAGGGGTAAAAGCACAATCAGCTGTCACCCTTTTACAAAGGAAGAGGCTAACAACACAAAAATTGAAAAACTTCAAGGGCATAAAAGTCACATTTCTGTTGAGAATTTGGAGATGATGTAAACTGATGAAATGTGTAAAACAGGATGAATTTTATGCCTATAATTTTTAAAAATTATTTTGGACATAAATTAATATATTTTTTTAATTTTTAAGGTCTATTTTTCATGTCCTGAAAATACAGCAAATCATGGGGTTTACCTCCCGTCAAATAATTATAAGTAAAACATTGTTTTTTCCTCCAATTTCAAAATATGTTTTAGATTACATGTATACCTAGTGCAAGAAAAAGGAAAGAAGTGTTTTTGATCTATAATTTGCCCGTTATAAGTATTCAAAGTACAACTTACACAAAATCAACAGTTTTTATCTCCTGCCACTTTTCACCTATCAAAATTATTCCAAAATCCAAATAAATTATATATTCTTGAAGAAGATTCTCTTCTCTAGTGCCACATAATTTTTTAATTTTTTTTAATTGATTTACTATTTTTTTTAATTTATCGAATCGGTGACTTCTCAAACCTTTATATACCTACATGTAGTTTTTAAAAAATTTGTTTAACATTTTCTAATTCAAATTATATAAAATTTATATGTCCAGAATTTTAGTTCTGAGATCTACAAAAGGTTAGTTTTAATTTTTTGAAATTTTTAATTTGCAGAAGAGAAAAAAACACCAGAAGTGCAAATTCTGCATTTTGGGTGTTTTTGAAGTATTGGCCGCCAAGTTGGCATGCCACTTAGGATGACTCAGCCGAGTCAGACTCGGCCAAGTCCATTAAATGGTCAGCCCCTCACAACCAATCGCATGGGTGACTCACCTTTTCAATCCGAAGGCTATAAATGTGTGTGATGTTTTTAAAAAAATATATATCAATTGTGAATTTACATTCTTATTTTAGGATATAAGGATATTTTGAAGTAGCAAGTCATTTTTTTGGTGAAGTTATAAAGATATTTTGGTTTTGAAGGAGTTTGAAGACAAGTTTTTTAGCGACGAAGTAGTAAGACAATAAAAAAATTCTTGCTTAGATATTTGAGCAATGGGAAATAAAAGGACTAGAACAAGGAAGTATGATCGTAAAAGGGATGAACAAATGAAAGGTCATACAAAACATGTCCAAGAGCAACCAGCCGATGTTGAAGAAGAACCTATCACTGTAGAAGGTGCAACTCAACTAGGAGAGGATATTGGTAGTAGTCGAAGTATACATTTTTTCCTACAATGCAGAATTTGATGGACATGAATGAGGAATCACTTATTAGTCAAATTGAACCGGAACACCTGGTACTTGAAAGCACTATTATATTGCATCTCAAACACATGTGGATGGAATATTTTGAGAGTAAATCTTTGGTGGGAAAAGCACAATTGTTTGCAAAGTTATTCAAGAAAAAAGAGATGACTCCAGTTTTGGAGTTGTTGGGTATTGATAATAGGAAAATTGGAGGAGGTAAAGTAAAAGAGACAATAATTCAAAATTTACAAGATGCACTGAACGTTGTTAATAGGGCAGATCATAAAGGACCGGATTCAAATGCAGCTAGAAGAGCCTTGATGACTATGATAACTAGCAAGAAATTGACACATAGAAATCAAGTTCGAACAATTTCTAATTTACTCAAGGTATCTCAAAGAACTGTACAGAGATATATTAGGAGGAGAAATATGTTGGATATGGATATTGAAAAGAATTAGGTACAGATTTGTAGACTTCCCCGTAAAGATAGAATTTCTGAAGATGTAAGAAGATGGGTCATTGAATTTTGGACCAACCACTCTCACATTTCTTCCAATAGAAGGGACACTATAAAAATGAACGATGAAGAGACCGGTATGAAGATTTCACATCCAAAACATTTTATCGATACTACACAAAGTGAATTGTTCGAAGCATTCAAGCATGAATTTTCAGATGTGAAAATAGGTCAGAGAATGTTTGAGATGTTGCGCCCTTGCTTCGTACACATAAATAAAGTTCATGAAACATGTTGTTGTCGAAATCATGTTGAGTTTCACTTATACTTGCAATCATATAAAAGGGTTATGGCAATACTTAATCTAGATATGGTTACTGGAAGTACAATAGAATTTGTAAAGTCCATTTTATGTGATAAATCAGAAGATTCAGATGAATTCAATGTCCATTGTATAAAAAATGAATGCAATAATTATGGAAATTTATAAAAATTTCCTTTACAATTTGATAATATTGATGTTACAACACGAGTCCAGTGGAAGAGATTTGAATGAGATATACCAAACGAAGACAGGAGGTGAATAAAAAAAAATTACATTAAAGGAGAGTGAATTACCATACCTTCAGTTCATGGACAGATTTTGATCTATGATTTATCCACATATCCAACATTGTCATGGTGCACGATGGCAAGCTAAACAGTTTCGTGATTCCAAAAATTATTTCCCACCTAGTTGTATTCTTTCAATTGTAGATTTTACGGAGAACTATACATTTTCCCCTCAAAAGGAGATCCAGTCTCAATATTATCATTCTGATCAAGTTGCAATATTTGTGCATGTGACCTATAGACATGCAGAATACAATTTGGATGAGATAGATGGTATAGATCAAAATGAATGCATTATCATCAAGGAGGTTCATTTCTATATTAGTGATGATAGGATTCATGATAGGAGTTATGTGGCTCATTGTTTCAACATGTTTTTCAACAATCTTGCGAGTTGTGGGATAAATGCTTCACAACATTGGATCTGGTCTGATGGGTGTGCAGGTAAGTACGTGTGCATTATATAAATTTTCTTTTAAATTTTCTCAATTCTAGATATATTTATGTGTCACATAAATACATTTTTGTATTTATTTGAATTGTAGGTCAATTTAAGTCTGCAAAAGCCTTTAATTGGTTAGCCATGCAACATGCTAGACACAATGTTAAGTTTGTTTGGAACTTCTTTGAAAGTGGACATGGAAAAGGAGAGCATGATGGAGCAGGAGCATGTGTGAAGCGTGCACTTCGACAACATGAACTTCAAGGTATGTGTATGTATACATTTGATATTCAACTTGTTTACTTGACTAGACTATTTAAAACTTTACATTAAACATGTACACATGTATATATATATACTAAATTATTAAAAATATATCTCTCTAGGTAACATGTTAGAGAATTCAAAGAAAATTGTTGAATGGTGTCAAAATCATTTCACTGCTCAAGACACAAAATACAACAAACGTTACTTTTGGGAAGTGATAGGTATTTAAATTTAATTTACTTTTATTTTTCAAACTCAAATTAAAAAAACTATATATATAGGTTTTCCACATGTGCGTTTTAACTTGTTGTAGATCTATATATATTGCATTTCACATTTTTCATGATTTCAAACTGAGATCTATATATCAATCCATCTAATCTAGATATTGATCGATCGAATCCCTACAATTGTCAATCAATTGTTGGAATTAGAAGTTTGCATCAAGTGATGACTACGGGACAACACAAGCCTCCACTGATTCAACTAAGAGATAAATCATGCTTTTGTGAAGATTGTCTTAACAACAACACAATAAGTCAATGTGCTAATATTTCAAATGGATATGTTTCAATATGGGATCATAAAGTGTTAATTAGAATGCCTCCTTATGAAGATGATGACAATGTCATAGACATCCATGATCCTATATATTTAGCTGACTATGAATGTGTTTCTGATTTAGTTGTTATAGGTGCGTATTTTTTTATTTCTAGGTATATTTGTGATATATATATATATATATATATATATATATATATATATATATATATATATATATATATATATTATATGAACTTGAGGTTTAAATTTAACATTTACTTGTACACATAAATATAAATTGTGCAGGTGATATTTTTGCTGTGGTTGCGGATCCTGAGAATATAGAAGGTGTAGATTATTATCTACTAAGATGCACCAAGGAAAAACACAAGTTGCTTGAAGAAGTTGTCGATGGTGATGGACAAAAATATCTGACTGGTTCAGTTGTTATTGAAGGAACCTATTATCAACAAGATAAGATCGACAAAAATGGAATTAAATTTGTTGAATACATGCGTGGAGAGAGAGTTCTACATTATAGTCACTTGGTTATAGTGACGAAATTGCAATTTGAAACTGTGTCAAAAAAAGGGTCAAGTAAAAACCAAAAGTGGAAGTTGCCTATTGAAGAGCATGAAAAACTTTTGGAGATAATAATGGATAGAGAGGATCCAGACTACATGTATCAGGAGCTTTAGGTTGAAGGATTTTAATTTTTGCATACTTAATTTAAATCCTATTTGAAACCTATATGTAGAGTTTAAATTTGATTTGAAATTTATGATTAGATTGAATTTATGGATCAAGATTAAACCTGAATTGAATTTTAATTGATGAACTCTCTCTCTCTCTCTCTCTCATAGAACTAGAACTTTCAATTTACTTTCTACTTGATTAGATTGATTAGATAGGTTTAAACTAAATTTAAAAATGATTCTAGAACTTTCAATTTACTTTCTACTTGATTAGATTGATTAGATAGGTTTAAACTAAATTTAAAAATGATTCTAGAACTTTCAATTTCCTTTCTACTTGAATTTTAATTTCAATTTATTGATTAGATAAATATTAGATAGGTCTATATTTCTATTTTTTATTTAGATTGATTAGAAAGGTCTATATTTAAATTGAATTTAAATTGAAATTAGATTGATTCTTTTTTCAATTGATTAGAATAGATTGATTTCTTGAATTGCTTAAGGGGTTAAGGGGTCATGGCTTAAGGGCTTAAGGGGATAAGGGCTTAAGGGCTCATGGATTAAGGGGTTAGGGCTTAAGGGCTTAAGGGGTTAGGGCTTTTAAGGGCTTAAGGGGTCATGTTCAGTCCTTAAGGGATTAAGGGGTTATGTTAGGTCATGTTAGGTCATGCTAGGTCATATTAGGTCTTATTAGGTCATATTAGGTCATGTTCAGTCCTTAAGGGGTCATGTGAGGTCAAATTAGGTCTTAAGGGATCATTTTAGGTCTTAAGGGGTCATGTTAGGTCATATTAGGTCATATTAGGTCATATTAGGTCTTTTAGGTCTTATAAGGTCTTAAGGGGTCATATTAGGTCATATTAGGTCATGTTAGCTCATATTAGGTCATATTAGGTCTTTTAGGTCTTATAAGGTCTTAAGGGGTCATGGCTTAAGGGGTTAAGGGCTTAAGGGCTCATGGCTTAAGGGGTCATATTAGGTCATGTTTGATCCTTAAGGGCTTAAGGGGTCATGTTAGGTCATATTAGGTCTTAAGGGGTCATGTTAGTGTTACCCTAATTTTCATATGCATTCAAATTTGGCTAAAATCCATACCCAGGTCTCTATTTTTACCCTTCCAAGCACCTCAAAAAATTTCATAGGTTTATGTCCTATTCTCTGGTCTCTGCAAGCTTCCTAACTCTCTAGTCTGTAGGTCAAAAAATTCATAAAAGTAGCCATTGTAGATTTAAAACCCTGAGTAGCCCTTTGGCCTGATATATTTTCAAGTTACTTTATTGGCCACTTAAAATCCTAAATGCCCATGTGCGCTTTAATCCTATTGGCTGGTCGCAGATTCTCATATTTCTCTAGCGGTGATCTTTCCCTCTCAGCGATTTAGAGACTGCGTGATTCTCATAGTCGCTAAGTGTTTCATGATTAAGTCCTCAATGGTTAGTGATTCAGTGAGCGGTTAGCCTTCCCTTGGTCATGTAATTGCTAAGTCCTTTAGTGGTCTAGAGATTGTGGGGTCCCAGTTAGGAAGATCCGATGGTTGTCGTGAAATCTCAAGGGGTTTTTCTAACACATGCGATTTTGCAATGGCCGTTAGATTTTCTAGGTCTACAGTGCTTCGAAGTCAAGTGGGTCCATTGCCACATTGTCCAATGTGGAAGCTTCTCATTGGCTAAGGGTGACAATTTGGATGGGATGTCAGAGTGGGCCCGACCGACTGAGTCCTTTTTTGATCTAATGGCTGGTGTGTTTTCTCATGAAAAGTGTTAGAGGTATGCAATTTTCAGACTGCTGTTGATTTCTCCTTGGTGATGTAACTCTTCATGCCTAGTGGGTCCACTATTACATGTACACAAATGGTAGTTTCTCATTAGTCCACATGGTAGTGATTCGATAATCTATCAGTGGGACTAGGTTTCCAGCATTTCAAAAGGCTTTGACATCTATAAAGGATCGACGACTGGTGCATGTCTGCAAGGAATCTTTCTGACACATGTGATCATGTGCCTATTGTTGATCTTGCTTTATCTTCAAGCTCTATCAGGTTGGTCCTTAGTTTATGACGTGCTCGTTCATTATTGGTTGGCTAGTTGACAACTTAGATCTTTTAGTGGGACCGTGTCAAAAATGCAAAAATCTACGGTGCTCATACGATCTCATAGAATCTTCTAACCCTATGAGACCATGTGACAACCATCCGATAAGGATCTTTGGGTCATGGGTCCGCATTGTTAGATGGGCTGACATGCTTGAATTTGATTGGTCCATGGTGATGACTAGATTTTCAGTGGGTCCGTTTGTCAGAGGGGTCCCAGTCTATTTCAGATCTATGGTTGGCGTAAATGTGCAAGGAATATTTGAGGGCCATGAGACCTTACACCCACCGTTGGATCAGAATCTTGTCTTAAGGGGACCGATGTCAGGACTTTCTGAGGTGTATGCTTACAGAAAAATCAAGGGCGAATAAAGGAATGACATGTGGTGATTTTGGGCCCAGGGTTAAGGGTATTATGTGAATCAGTGACTAAAGAACTTTTCCATGTTCGCTAGACTTAACTGGGGTCAACTAAATGTTTAAACGACTCTATGACTGAAGGAAAAGGGTAACCTGAGGTAGACTTAAAGTTAGATTTGTAGTCAGATGCCGAGCTCAGGTAAATAAGAAGATCTGACGGTCACATTTTAAAGTGAGATTAAGATTTAAACATTGACCATTGATGGAGGAAAAGTTTGGCGCCACTTGTTAGCCATTATTATTTAAATTCAAATATATTCCTGTAGGGTTTTGGCTAGGTTTTTGAACCAGTAGTCAATTGTGACAGAATTGGTAGATAGAATTTGTATCTTCAGGACATTTTGCAGTTGAGGAAGATGATGATAGGGGTCTAGATGGCCATTTTTGGTCACTTCTTGTCTCAGGGGGGTGCCAATCAGTGCATTCATGGCAAGACTTTGTGCAAGAGAGGTAGATAAGTCTGGGTTTCTTATCTGCAAGTTGATTTCCAGTACAGAGATGGGCACAAATATCTGATCGGCTATATTTTTTGCAGAGATATATTTATGATCAGATTTGATTGGCTAGGGTTTGATTATTGTATTGAAAACCATGTAACCCTAGTTAGTTTTTCACTCTTGCCTACGTGCAAAGGAGTATGTATATATTGTATTTTTGGAGCCTTAGGGCTCAGAGTTGGACAATTTGTAGAAGAAATTCATCTTTTCTTAAGGGTCATCTGTGGTATCATTTCTACCCTCTGGCTTATATAGTTGTATTTCTCCCATTGATGATTCAAATATTGCAGAGGTATTTTGTGACAATCCTTCATGTCCCTATGCTTCCTTGTCTAAATTATCTCTTATTGGATTAAAGTATATGATTCTTTCAGTGATGTCTTAGGGTTCCTAATCCCTCTTGCTTTCTATGATTTTGTGTGTTATTGCATTTGATCTGATTTAGATGCTTTTGTGGGTATACTTCAACCCCCTAACAGTCTTGTCTCATTCCTACACCGAGTTGCAGAAGTGAATGTCTATTTGTAGGTCATAGGTTGTGTCTTATGTTTAGACCCTCCTATGAAACACTTTTGCAAGCCTATTCAGTAAGTTATGATCTATTAGACCTGAGCTTTTCATTGGTTCTATTCCTCTATACTGAGATCCAAACCCTAAATTTGGTGTACTGCCTAGTAGGTAGTTTGCTTTCAGTCATTTCCCTTTCCAAGCATTCCTTCTATCCCTTTCCCTTAAAAGTTTTACTTTTCATGTCTAGAAGCAAATTAAGGTGATTATCCAAGAGGAACCAGCCTAGAACCTAGAGGTCTCATCTTAGTTAGCATAGGTCCCACAACCTGGAGATGATTCCCATGTTATACTAGGTTATCAAGACTATGAGAGCTTGAGACAAAGGCGCAAACTTAGTGTATAACAATTTTGGCATGCCCAGTGGGATAGTAGAAAAATTAGATTAATGTTCAAAGGTGTTACTATTGGTT
Organism: Chamaecyparis obtusa; assembly: GCA_027943335.1. NCBI lineage: Eukaryota > Viridiplantae > Streptophyta > Pinopsida > Cupressales > Cupressaceae > Chamaecyparis > Chamaecyparis obtusa. The sequence goes on along the minus strand of BSBK01006227.1, from coordinate 93,504 downwards.
CATCTGCAAAAGGATCGAAGAAGTTTAGTACATAAGGACTAGTAGTATAGGCTTAAGCTCAAGGATACCCCACCTTGGTGCCAGTGTATAAAAATTCTGGCACACTCGGTGGGACAAGAAGCTTATTCAAATTCAAGTTATGTTATCTCTGATATGTAGATTACATAAAATAGGCTTTTGAGAAGTCATTCTATCAGGTATATCTGGTGACTCCACTGATTTCAAGGATCAGGGCTGACCTTGTTTAAGGTTTATGAGAAAGATTGAGACTAGAAGCTCAAAGCCCACTAAGTTTTTAGAGTTGCCTTCAAGAAGAAGTCATAAAGGTAGGTCAACCCAAAGAACATCCCCTACAAGGAGAGTTCAATCAACACCTCTTGATACTTCAGAAAGGAGATCTTTTACCTTTCATTCTAGAAGAAGAGGTAGATCTCTAACCAGAGATCTAGAAGAGGATTCAGATCTAGCAGCATATACAGCTCACATAGTTGTTAATCTTTAGATTCCAACTCCTACAATGGCTAGGCCATTTGCATTTTCACCCATTAATTAGGGTAGTCCATTATATTTTTCCCAACATCATGATGTGCCCTTGGTGGCACTTAAGAGCATACCTAATTTCACTAGTGAAGGATAGACAACTGCTTTTGAACACATAAGAGATGTGACCACTATTTGTAGCATACACAATATTACTCAAGAGGATGTGGCCACAAAATTACTAGCAGCCTCTCTAAAAGGTAAGGCTCTCGAATGGTTTAGAACTCTAAGTGTTGGTTCTATTACTTCATGGGATGAATTAGGGGATGCATTGAGTAAGCATTTTGAGGATAAATTAGATAACTTGTCTCTAGTTGAGTAGTTAACAACTATTAAGAGAGACCCTCAAGAGCAGATGACAGATTACAATAGTAGATTCCTTAAAACATGGAATAGAATTCTAGCATCAGTAAGACCATCAGCTGACCATGCTTTCCTTTATTACTTACAAAGTTTGAATGGTCAAATTTCTATCATGATCCAGTCTATGGGTGGTACTTCCTTACCTCAGGCTTTTGACATAGCTGTCAGAGCTGAAAACTATTTAATCCAAGAAGGCATGATTTCTAGAAGGCCTCCAATGCCCATCTTTCCTAGCCTTCAACCCATTGCACCTGCACAAGTACCCCCATTTACCCCTATTCCCACCATATTGGCCCCCCAAGCTAGTACTAGTGGTCAAGAGCTAACAACTAGTTTCTCTTAGGAGCTACAAGAGATAAAAAATAGCCAACAAAGAAGTCAACAAGAAATGAAAAAATTGTTGCAGACCTTGACTAAGGAGGTCACAAATCTAAAGAAACAAGGTCAAGGAATCAGACCACCATTTCAATCACAAGGCCAAGGTCCTAATCAGCAATACCAGAATCAAGGATAGCCTTATCAGCAAAATAGGCCACCATACCAAGGAGGCTATCAAGGACAAGGACAAAGTTTTAATCAAAGACCATTCCAACCATATAACCTCGCACCTCTAAATTCTGCAAATCTAATGAGGGATATGGTTCCTAGCCAAAACAATATGGCTATGGAGAATGAATGGTGTTTTCCTTGCAATCAGCCTCACAATCAGGCTACATGTTCAAATGGATGGATGAACCAAGCTCTAATGGTTTGGAATGCCTCCCAAGCTCAATCAGAGGCTTCATCTAGTGGGTCAGTTCTTCAACAAGAATCACAAGAGAATGAGACTGCTCTTTTCAATTGGGAGCAACCAGACTTCAATGGAGTCAATGATGAAGCTTCTTTTGTTGCCTATACAAGAGCAAAAAGGAGAGCTCAAGACATTGAGAGAGCAGATTCCAACGCTAAAGCCACTAAATCTACAGAGCCACTGCAGCAAGCTGATCCCATCACACCCAAGGAGGCTCTTGTCATTACAAGCAAAGAAGGCCAACATTCCAAGAAAGTGGAGCCCATCATAGTGAAAACACAACAAAGAATACACACTGTGACACCTTATAACATTGTAGACAACATGAAGAAGGTCAACATCACCATGTCCATGTGGGACTCTTTGGCTCTTCCAAGACAACCTAAAATTTTGAGGAAGGCCATGACAGAAGTGACAACCCCTCAACCTGCAAAAGAAGCTATAAAGCCAGTGTTTGTTAACACTGATCAAGAAAAGGAGGCTCCAAGTAGCAGCTCCAAAGACAATGCCACATAAGGTAGGAATTCAAAGCCACCTCCCTTTTATGTATCTCTAATTATTGGAAAATCTTTAGTACATAATTGCATGGTAGATAGTGGAGCTACTAGCACTGTAATGCCCAAGAAAGTAGTTGACCAATTAGGACTAAAATATGAGCCCTTCCAAAAGAAGGTTACCCAACTTGATGGATCCTCAATCAATACTATAGGTGTGGCTAAGGATACCAGTCTGATCCTACATGCTAGTCCTAATTTCTCCATCCTCCTTGATATATATATCATAGATCTCCCTGCATTATTTGCTATATGTCTTTCAAGGGAGTTCATAGCCAAAATAGGAGGCTACCTATCTTTTGACTAGTCTCACATGCTATTTCATACAAGGTACGGGACTAAGGTCAACATTAAGTCAGAACTGTTAGAAGCACACCATATAGAGCCATATGTATCCAATACCATCAATGTAAATTGCCCTATATTTGATAACAGTGACTTCCAAACCATTAGTGAAGTAGACACAAAAATAGAGGGTATCCTTGATATTGTTCTAGATGAAAGAGCTTTAGAGGCCCAACAAAATATTTTTTGGGATTTTGGTTTGGGAAGTTATCTAATACAAGAAAGTGGAGTCATAGAACCAAGCCTTTTCAAAGAGGACATTGATTCAGAGGATCAGAGCAATCAGGTTTGGGAACTATTTTTTGATGGAGCTAGAAGTAAACATGGTTTTGGAGGTGGTGCTATTTTAGTGTCCCCAAGAGGAGAAAGGTATTATAATGCCTTTAGATTCAGTTTCTCCTACACTAGCAATACTGTAGAATATGAAAGTCTAGTTAATGGAATAGAGTGGGCTAGAAAAAGAGGGCTTAAGGCCTTAAAAGTTTATGGTGATAGTAAGTTAGTTGTCAGCCAAATAAGAGGGATAAGTGCAACCAAGAATGACACTTTGAAAGCATATAAACATAGAGTTTGGGATATAATTGAAGATTTTTGTGCTTTTAATATTTTTGCTATCCCTAGGAAGCTAAATCAAAATGTAGATAGGTTAGCTGCTATTGGATATCAGTATGACATTCCAAATAGCATTTCAAAAGAAGTAGATCAACAACATATTAAAGTGATTGTCAGACCATCTATTCCTGATAATGATGTTAGTTGGCAAGTGTTTGACAATGATGAACAAATTTTGTAATTCTTGTTTGAAGAAGATGTCTTTTCAGAGCATAATCAAGATAGGCTATCACAAAACTATGGTGATCAAGTGATACAACTTAAGTCTAATAAGATGCCTAGAGGTCTTGTTACATTGGAGGCTATCTTCAACAAGGATGATGAAGTCAAGAAAAACAAAGATGGATTGGTAATCCAACAAGAACATTGTGTTGAATTAGAGTTGGAACCAGAAAGGAGCCTACAATTTGGAAAAGTAAACACTGAATTGGAAAAGCAAGCTTACACTTAGTTATTCAAAGAATTCAATGATGTATTTGCATGGCAATATGAGGACCTCAAAGGTTTTGACCCTGCCCTTGCTCAGCACACTATTGAATTAGAACCTAATGCCAAACCAGTAAGGCAGAAGAAAAGGCCTGTTAATCCCAAGCTTGAGCCACTTATGCATAAAGAACAACTCAAACTAATAGAAAGTGGTATCATCTACCCCATCAAGCATACTAGTTGGGTTTCCAACCTTGTTCCTGTCAGGAAGAAGAATGGGGAGTTGAGGTTATGTGTTGACTTCAGGGATCTTAACAGAGCCTCATTAAAGGACCACCATCCATTACCCTCAATGGAACAAATCTTACAATGTGTCTCTAGATCTGAGAGATTTTCATTATTGGATGGCTATTCAGGATACAATCAGATCTTAGTGAAAGAAGAGGATCAATATAAGACTGCATTTACAACCAAGTGGGGAACCATGGCTTATCAAAAGATACCTTTTGGTTTGTCAAATGCAGGTGCTACATTTCAAAAGGCAATGGATATGGCCTTTAAGAGCCTAATGTACAAGTTTGTGTTGGTCTACTTAGATGACATAATTGTCTATTCTAAACATGCAATAGATCATATCAAACATTTGAGGAAGATTTTTGAAAGGTGTAGAGAATTTGGGATATCTCTTAATCCGAAGAAGTGTGTGTTTGCAGTTCATGAAGGAAAATTGTTGGGATATGTAGTATCCAAAGAAGGGATCACAGTGGATCCTGAGAGAATTGCAACTATCCTAGAGCTACCCCTACCACATCACAAGAAGAGTCTCCAATCTTTCATAGGAAAGATTAACTTTGTTAGGAGGTTCTTGCCTAACATTGCAAGTTTACTTAGGCCTTTGACAACCATGTTAAAGAAGAGTTCAGCTTTTAGTTGGACCAAAGAAGGGAGAGTCAATTTCCAAGCTATCAAAGAGGTCTTAACAAAAGCCCCTGCTCTCCTAAACCCAAATTTTAGTAAGGATTTCATCCTTTATGCTTATGGAGGTCATGATGCTATATCTACAATGCTGACTCAAGAAAATTCAAATGGATTGGACCCACAACAAGGTACATTTGAAGGTTACTCATCCAAGTGTTAAGGAGTTGTTGCTTTCCAAGGACCTAAATGAGAAAAGAGCTGGTTGGATCACCAAGGTGATGGAATATGACATAGATATTCAAACTACCAAGCTGGTTAGAGGAAGAGGTCTTTGTGAGCATTTGGCATCAGATGAGAGTTCAAAGAAATTAGAGCAAATGGATGCATATCTAGTGGTGCATGATATAGAAGAACAAGCCAAGGCAACAAGCTGGTTACCTAATATGATCAATTATTTGAAGACAGGGCAATGTCTTCCAGGTTTGGATTCAGCAAAAAGAAGGTATTATAGATTACAATCTATTTCTTTTGTGCTGATAAATGAAATTCTTTTCAGGAAAGATCACAATGGTGTGCTTTTAAGATGCATAGACTCAGAAAAGATAGCAGACATCCTATTTGAGTTTCATGACGGACTGGCTAGTGGTCATTTTTCTCCTAGGACTACTGCTTTTAAAATCATGAGGGTCAGGTACTATTGGCCATCTATCTTTAAGGATAGTCATGAGTATGTGAGGAAATGCATCAAGTGTGCCATGTTTGCAGGAAAAGAAAGGCTTGTAGCTTTGCCCCTACAACCAATCAGAACATAGCAGCCTTTCATGAAGTGGGGTATAGATTTCATTGGAATGATCAACCCTCCATCTAGTGTAGGACATAAATGGATAATTACTGCAACTGATTACTTCACCAGATGGACAGAAGAAATTGCTTTAAAAGAAGCTAATGAAAATGCTGTGTTGAGTTTTTATGATGATATAATCCATAGATTTGGCATTCCAAATTCCATAATTTCAAATAATGCATTGGCATTCACAAGCCTCAAAGTCTCAAAGTGGGCAGTCAAGAATGGCATCTATCTGAATACCAGTTCCAATTATTACCCCCAGGGTAATGGCTTAGCTGAATCAACAAATAAGAACTTGATTAAGATAATCAAGAAGACTCTACAAGACAATCAGAGGGATTGGCATACTAAGCTCAAGTCTATGGTGTGGTTAGATAGAATTACCCCAAAGAATATCATTGGTAATTCTCCTTACATGCTAGTGTATGGCAGAGAGGCTAAGTTGTCCATTTCAACTGAATTACCAGCCTTGGACTTAGCCACTCAGTATGCCCTATTTGAAGAGGACGAGCCCTTGAAGATTAGATATGCTCAATTGATGGAGCTAGAGGAAACCAGAGATAAGTCAATGCAAGATATGGAGTTTCATCAGATTCAAACAAAGATGAGTTTTGACAAAAGAGCTAGGATCAAAAATTGCAAGGTTGGGGATGTAGTTCTCAAATGGGATGAGTTCAGGTCTAGACCTAGTAGGCATACCAAATTTGATTCATTTTGGGGTGGACCATTTGTTATAATAGAATGCAAGGGATCCAATGCTTTCCAGCTATCAACTATTGAAGGAGTTGCCTTGCCAATCTCAGTCAATGGATTCCACTTGAAGCCTTGTTTTGAGGTTAATCCCTCTCTGTAAATTCTTATAAATATGCTTTCTCCTACTTTCTTTCACTTCTTTCTAGGTTAGTTTCCTGCTTTCCAAGAAGTGCTTGTGCACAAGTTTGTCTTCCTGTGTTCAGTTTCATCTCTCTGTCAAGTTTTGTGTTCCTCAGAATGCCCCCATGCCCAATGGATTGTCATAGGCCACTGGTTTTCCATGTCTAGCAGGCTGACATCCAGAAGAAATCACCAAAATGTTACCCTAATTTTCATATGCATTCAAATTTGGCTAAAATCCATACCCAGGTCTCTATTTTTACCCTACCAAGCACCTCAAAAAATTTCATAGGTTTATGTCCTGTTCTCTGGTCTCTGCAAGCTTCCTAACTCTCTGGTCTGTAGGTCAAAAAATTCATAAAAGTAGCCGTTGTAGGTTTATAACCTTGAGTAGCCCTTTGGACTGATATATTTTCAAGTTACTTTATCAGCCACTTAAAATCCTAAATGCCCATGTGTGCTTTAATCCTATTGGCTGGTCGCAGATTCTCATATTTCTCTGGTGATGATCTTTCCCTCTTAGCGATTCAGCGACTGCATGATTCTCATAGTCGCTAAGTGTTTCACGGTTAAGTCTTCAATGGTTAGCGATTCAGCGAATGGTTAGCCTTCCCTTGGTCACGTAATCATTGAGTCCTTTGGTGGTATAGAGATTGTGGGGTCCCAGTCAGGAAGATCTGACGGTTGTCGTGAAATTGCAAGGGGTTTTTCTGACACATGCAATCTTGTGATGGCCGTTAGATTTTCCAGGTCTGCAATGCTTCAAAGTCAAGTGGGTCCATTTCCACATTGTACCATGTGGAAGCTTCTCATTGGCCGAGGGTGACAATTCAGATGGTATGTCAGAGTGGGCCCGACCGACTGAGTCCTCTTTTGATCTAACGGCTGGCGTGTTTTCTCATGAAAAGTGTCAGAGGTATGTGATTTTTAGATTGCCATTGATTTCTCCTTGGTGATGTAACTCTTCATGCCTGGTGGGTCCACTACTACATGTACACAAATGGTGGTTTCTCATTAGTCCACATGGTAGTGATTTGACAATCTGTCAGTGGGACCAAGTTTCTAGTGTTTCAAAAGGCTCTGACATCTATAGAGGATCGATGGCTAGTGCATGTCCACAAGGAATCTTTCTGACACATGCGATCATGCACCTGCCATTGATCTTGCTTTATCTCTAGGCTTTGTCAGGTGGGTCCTTAGTTTATGGCGTGCTCGTTCATTATTGGTTGGTGGGTCGACAGCCTAGATCTTTCAGTGGGACCGTGTCAGAAAGGCAAAAATCTACGGTGGTCATATGATCTCATAGAATCTTCTGACCCTATGAGACCATGTGACAATCGTCCAATAAGAATCTCTGGGTCGTGGGTCCGCGTTGTCAGATGGGATGACATGCTCAAATTTGATTGGTCCATGATGATGACTAGATTTTTAGTGGGTCTGTTTGTCAGAGGGGTCCTGATCTATTTCAGATCTACAACTGGCGTAAAGGTACAAGGAATATTTGAGGGCCATGAGACCTTACACCCACTGTTGGATCAGAATCTTGTCTTAAGGGGGACCGATGTCAGGACTTGCCGAGGTGTATGCTTACAAAACAATCAAGGGAGAATAAAGGAATGACATGTGGCAGTTCTAGGCCTAGGGTTAAGGGTATTCCATGAATTAGCGACTACAAAACTTTTCCGTGTTCGCCAGACTTAACCGGGGTCAACTAAATGTTTAAATGACTCTGTTACTGAAGGAAAAGGGTAACCCGAGGTAGACTTAAAGTTAGATTTGTAGTCAGATGCCGAGCCTAGGTAAATAAGAAGATTTGACGGTCACATTTTAAAGTGAGATAAGATTTAAACGTCGACTGTCGATGGAGGAAAAGTTTGGTGCCACCTGTTAGCCATTATTAATTGAAAGATCTAACTTTCAATTTGTACATGTCTACATACTTCAAGTAAACATGAAAACATTTAAAAAACTTCAAACAAACACACATGAACTAATTTTCAAATGCATTTGTACATAATATTTAAATTAAATATTAAATTAAACATTTAAATTCATGCATTTAATATGTACATGTAATATTTTTAAATATTTACAAACATAATTTAAACTCAGGCATTTACACATGTATTTAATCATGGTAGTAGAACTAATTCATGCACACATATTTACTAATTTGAATGCATATTTATGTACATATTTACTTTACACACATGAGAAAAATTAATTTGTACAAATTTCCATAACTAGGGAGGGAAAAACATTATATTTAAATTAAATACTAAAAGAAATGGTGAAAATATATAATAATCTAGAAAGGGGTTCATGGGTCTTAAGGGTCTTATGAGCTCGTCTTAAGGGTCTTAATTAGGTCCTATTGGGTATTAAGGGTCATATTAGGTCTTAAAGGTATTATTGGGTCTTAAGGGTCACATTGGGTCTTAAGGGTCTTAATTAGGTCTCATTGGGTCTTAAGGGTGAACTATTTTGACCTATTAAGTTCTATTAGGTCTTAAGTGGTCCTATTAGGTCTTAAGGGTCTTAATAGGTCCTATTTAGTGGATGTTAAGTCTTAAGTGGTCTTATAATTGGGTTCATCGTATTAGGTTTTAATGGTCTTATTAAATGTCTTAAGGGTAGGTCCTATTACATGTTTTTAAAAAGTTTTAGTTTATGTTTTACTTAAATTATATATGTTTTCTTGAGTTTTAGGTTTGTACGTTTAAGTTTTATGTGTTAATTTTGTACATTTTAAAAGATGAATATAATACTTATTAAAAAAAGACATTTTTTTTTGCATATAAACATTAAAAAATAATTAAAAAACATTTAAACAATATATGCAAAAGAAATAATTAAAAAATGCAAACAAATTTTTTTTTTTAAAAAAAAATAACCTACCTAGAACTCGGCTGAGTTGCACTATTGCTCCTCTGGATCGCTATCTTTAGCCCCTCAATGTTCAAATGAGGGGCTTAAAGCATTTGTGGGCGTACTTATAGGGAACAGTAGACTCAGCCAAGTACTACTCGGCCGAGTAGGACTTGGCCGAGTCTACTTTGCTACGTAGGCACCATTTGGCGCCGCCTGGTGATGTCCTTTCTTCAGATGAAGAGGACTCGGCCAAGAGTCACCTGGATGAGGCGATCGACTTAGCCAAAAGGGTGACACCCAATCGTGCTTTCACCTGGAGGTCAAAAATGTTACAAAGAAAGACTTGTGGTAAAGGGTTATGCGTAGAAAAAGGGGATTGATTTCGGTGAGATATTCTCTCCGGCTATGAAGATGACATCCATCAGAATAGTATTGGGATTAGCAGCCATTTGGGATCTCAAATTGGAGTAGCTAGATGTTAAGACAACATTTTTTCATGGGGACATTAATGAAGAGTTGTACATGAATCAGCCTAAGGGTTTTGTGAAAAAGGGACAAGAACATCTTTATTGCCAATTGAAGCGTAGCTTGTATGGGCTCAAGCAAGCTCCAAGGCAGTGGTATGTTAAGTTGGATTCCTTCATGCTTGAACATAATTTTATCAGATGTGAATCTGATTTGTGCATTTATTACAAGACACTTCCAAAGGGTAAATTTGTCATTCTTCTTCTCTATGTTGATGAAATGTTAGTAATGGGAACAAGCTCTAAAATTGTTAGTGAGCTGAAAACTAATGTTATCCAAATTTTCCTATGCATACAAATTTGGCTAAAATCTATCCCCAGGTCCCTATTTTAACCTTGCCATGCACCTTAGAAAATCTCATGGTGTTCTGCCCTGTTCTCTGGCCTCTACAAATTTCTAAGGCCCCTGGTCTACAGGTCAAATATTCATAAAAGTAGCCATTATAAGCAAAAACCCTAAAAAACCCTAGGGGCTCTGTTCTAATTTGCAGTTAACTTTATCAAGCACTTAAGTTCCATCAATTTCCATGTGTGCATTATATCCTTTAGTCACCAAATCTCTGATTCCCAGTAGTCAAAGCTCTAACATTTAGCGATCCTGCGAATGGTTACCTTTTGAGTTGGCACTCTTTGCTTAGCGGCTAAGTCAAGATTCTAGATCTGATGGTTGTCGCATGATCTCATGGCCTCAAAAGATTCCATGAGATCTTGCGATGACCATCGATCTTCCTATCTACAGAGTGTTTTTGTTAGTGGGTTCGACCACATTGTCTGAGCTGTACACCTTTGATTGGTCAAGGACTTGTGATTCGACGCCATGTCAGTGCAGGCACGATGATTGTCAGTTAGCGATGATCTAACGGTTGGTGCATGATCTGAAGGAATCTTTCTGACACATGAGATCATGTGCCCGCTGTTGATCTTGCTTTATCTCTGGGCTCTATCAGGTGGGTCCTTTTCTGGTGATTTGCTTGTTTTCTAGTGGCTCCTAGGTGACAACTTGGACCTATCAGTGGGACCATGTCAGAACGTCTTTGTGTGTCAGAAGGGCTAAAATATACAGTGGTCATATGATCTCATAGAATCTTCTGACCCTATGAGATCATGCGACAACTATCCGATGAGAATCTTTGGGTCGTGGGTCCGATATGCTACCAGGTATTGATGTGCTCGCTCCTCATTGGCTGGGGTTTTGAACAGGTGGAATTTTTTCAGTGGGGTCAGCTTCCTTAAAGGATTAAGTTCTGAGCAGGATCAACGATCATCATTATATCACCAAGGTAAGATGCACGCTATTTAAGCTGGTGGTATAACGACAACCATCAGATGAAGATAAAGAAGGTCATGGGTCCTCTGACAATTGATGCTAACATGCTCACTTTTGATTGGTCTGCGTGGTGATGACTAGATTTACAGTGGGTCTGTTTGTCAGAAGGGTCCTAGTTCTAAAAGGATCAGTGGCTGGAACATGATTTGAAGGAATATTTGGCAACCATGAGATCATACACCCGCTGTTAGATTGGAATCTAAGCTGTAGTGGGACCATGTTAGAACTTGCCGAGGTGTATGCCTACAGAGCAGTCAAAGGTGAATAAAAGAATGACATGTGGTAGTTCTGGGCCCAGGGTTAAGAGTATTCTACGAATCTATGACTAAAGAGATTTTCTGTGATCGCCAGACTTAACCAGGGTCAACTAAAAGTTTAAACGACTCTGTGACTGAAGGGAAATAGAACCCAAGGTAGACTTAAGGTTAAATTTGCAGTCAAATGCCAAGCCTAGGTAAAAAGGAAGATCTAACGGTCGCATTTTAAAGTGAGATTGATTTTTGAATGCCGACTGTCAATAGGGAATTTTAGCATCACTTGTGACCATTTTATCATTTTTTAAATTCAAATATCTCAAAATATCAGATTTTAATAGTTATGGCAAGCCCGAGTTGCAGGTAGGTAGATGGATCATGACGGCTAGATTTTTGCAGGTATAAACATGAAATGGACACGCAAACATAGATATCTGATCAGCTGGGATATTTTCATGTGCATTTATGGCCAAATTTGATAGAATTAGGGTTTGATTATTATATGAAAATTTATGTAAACCCTAATTAGATTTTTTTCTCCTGCCTATGTGCATTGGAGGAGATGTATATAATGTTTTTTGAGAGCTTTAGACTTCAGAATGGAATTTTTGTAAAAGAAGAGTTGGACAATTGTAGAGAGAAAAATATATCTTTTCTTAGAAATCTATCTGTGGCATCCTTCTTGCCCTCTAGTTTTCTACAGTTGTAAATTCCCATTGATAATTTAGATATTGAAGATATTTTGTGACATTTCTCATGTCCCTATGCCATCTTGTGTGAGTTATCTCTGAATGAATTTAGTATTTACATGCTTCTCAATGATATCTTAGGGTTCTAGATCCCTCTTTCTTTCTGCAATTTTGTGTATCATTGTGGATGATTTGATGTGAGTGCTTTTGTGGGTATACTTCAACCCCTTAACTATCTTGTCTCATTCCTATACCTAGTTGCAGAGGTGAATGTTTGTTTGCAGGTCATAGATTGTTGTCTAATTCCAAAGGGTGTTATTGTTTGTGAAAGAATCTTTCTTTCCCTAAATAGCTCTTTTCACCTATAGACCCTTCTATGAAGTACTTATGCAAACCTATTTAGTGAGTTGTGATCTCCTAGACCTAAGTCTATTCATTCATTTCATCTTTTATACTATAATTCAAACCCTTCATTTTGGTGTATCACCTAGTAGGTAGTTTTCTTTCAAGTCATTTCCCTTTCAAGCATTCCTTCTATCCCTTTCCCTCAAAGATTTACTTTTCATGTCTAGAAGCAAATTAAGGTGATTATCCAAGAGGAACCAGCCTAGAACCTGGAGGTCTCATCTTAGTTAGCATAGTTCCCATAACCTGGAGATGATTCCCATGTTATACTAGGTTATCAAGACTACAAGAGCTTGAAAAAAGGGCGCAAACTTAGTGTATAACAACTAAATTGGCAAGTACATTTGATATGAAGGATTTAGAGGCAGCCAAGAAGATTCTTGGTATGACTATCACCCAAGAGTTTGTTGAGTATTGGAAGGCCAACAGACTTTTGTTTGTTGCTGCCTTGCCCTTTCAGCTACTCGGTTGTGAGCTTATTTATAAGACTCTCCAATTCATTGTAAATATTCTATTTTCAAATTACTATAGTTCTTCTGCTTTGAGTGTGGACGAGGCCACTATTGTGGTGAACCACAATAAATAAGTTTGTTATGTGTTTATTTCCTTTTCTTCTCTTTTATACTATATTTCTGGTTTTTCATTTCGAACTCTTAGATTCTATAATTCTTGCCTACCTTGAATTAAAAAGCTGCAAAAGATTAACACATCCAAGGCTCTTCGAGATAAGTTGGTTTGCATTCTCAATTGTTAGCCAGTCATTAACAACTTGTTACTCAATGTTTCTATGGCAACGAAAAATAACCCTCTTGGAGCTAGTGATTTTCTTGCTCTACTAATCTATGTTACCATCAAGAAAAACCCTCCACAGTTGCATTCAAATCTTTTGTACATCTAGTGATACATGAGAGAATCTTGTCTAGTCTCAGAAGCAGCAAAGATTCCAAGTTATCATGTGCCCAAAGAGGATTGCAATAATCATAATGCACAAAGTGACAGGGCTAGCCCTGATCAAAGGGAAATGGTAGCTTCCTGGGCCACTTCCTCAAACTGTGTGGATGACTCAGATTCAGATGGTGTTGCTGATAATTGAAAACATGGGGCTATACGATCCAGATTTTTGGCTCTAATGTGTGATGAACGAGATAGTCTTTTTATGCCTTCAGCTTCACCTTCGCGGGATCTTTCTTCTAGGAAATCTTACAACCAACGTTCCTTTAAAGTTTATGCTGAACAAGAAAGTTCTGGGTTGACATAATTTTGTGATTACCTTTGTAAGATCATCAATGTTGGAACATGGGAAGCATCAATATATCAACTAGCTGTTGAAAGAAACTTCATATGAAGTTTCAAGTTTTGGTATGGAATCAGGTATTTTCATGAATTTGTGAACCAAACACCAATGGGTATCAAAGTTCATGTTATCTCTGATATCATGGAAAAAAAGGAAGTCTATGTGGTCAGGATATCGGGCTCTCTTCTAAACCCCCAGACTCAGTTCAAGAGATGCCCGAATCACCCGACTCCCTGACATGCTTAAAGTTGGCTCCTTCTTCACTTTCTTTCCCCAATACAGAGAAAAATACTTGCAAGATTCATAACCTGTTATGTCACAGGATTTGAAGGAACATAGGATAGCTTGTGAACCCAATCTCATTGAGGGAAACATGACTATTTCAACAACACACAAGACTTAGGATCCATCCATCATTGTCAAGGCCCGTGACCTTATGAGACTTTATCACAGAGTGCACCAACACCACAAGAAACTAAGATAGTAGACAATGAGATATAGTACAATATTGTAAAAATTGGTAGCATCATAAGGAAAGATTTGTTAAATGACAACAACACCTCTTGAACCCTAATGGCTCAAAACTCAAGGCTATTGATGCTCTTGACCAGTTGCTATGTTCTTTCTTAGGGAGCACTATTGCAGCTATAAGATCATTTAAGGGATTGAATCAAACCCGCATAATGCTTAAAGATTGCATTCGTAATATATATCCTATTTATCATATTAAGGAGCTCATCATCAAACATGAACTTATCAAGAACCCAGAGTTTGCAGAAGAGAAATTGGGCCAGGCTGTATGCTTGGAGAAAGGTCACAAATGGGTGACTATGTAGTGTCAAATGGTCTATTGTTGGCCGACATTCTAGAATTGGTTCAAAATGTAGAGATTTTTTAATTCTGTAGTAATGAAACATGTAATAAGTAAATATGGGTGCCTCATTCAAGGATATGTAGTATGCACTAATGTGCACCTTCAAGGACGAGTCAAGATAAAATATTGTTTGAAGTAGAGGCTTTGAAAATATAGTAGAGGTCCAGAAGACTCAAAGCTCAAGATGGCAATAGCCCTCCCTTCCAAAAGTGAAATGGATTGATCAGAAAATAAAACTCTTTGGAGGTGAAGGAGCAATACCATCCCTTTAAGCAATATTGAATCAAAAGTAGAATCTAGCATCTTTGGGATCATTAAAGAATCTCTCAAAAAATATGAGAACAAGAAGCATATTATAAGGTAAGCAATGGTGTGGAAACACTTTCCAAATGCCAAATTAATAGGGAAATAAGCAACTATAAATTTTAGAGATGTGCAACTAAATGAAAATATGAAACTACTAGACATAGGATACATGGAGAAACACAAGATTTAACATGGGAAAACCTTTCGGGAAAAAAGCCACCACCCAAAAACCCTTGAGAAACTTTGTATTATAGTAAAAAAATTTATAAACAATGTACTCCATATTTTTACATAGGCTCAAATTGCCTTACAATCAACCTGATTTCGATGCATTACACTTTATTACGAATCTTGTAGTCATTTATGCACAATACAATTTATTGTAGAATTTGGCATGTTAACTATAACAAACAACCAACTTCCATTCATCCAACTACCAGGCATCACTGTACATCACCACCACACTCTGGTACCATACATGGAACTGTACCTGACACCATGCCGAAATTGGCACTACACAAAACTCTGGTACTTGATCCTTCTTCATTGTACACTCATCATGTCTTTATGATGCCAACATGTATGGTCTTCATACTCTGTATGGTGCCAACATGTATGGTCTTCATACTCCATACAATGCTAATATGCATGGTCTTCATACTCTGTACGGTGCCAACATGTTACTCTATATGGTGCCAATATGTATGACAAAATCACTGTACGATGAGGCCTCACCTCCACTGTACCATGGTCTCACCATATGGTGAGGCTTCCCATACTTCATTATTCCAACAATCTCCCACTTAACGAAGTATGGTGTTACTCAATAAGACTAACAAGAGTAAGGGGCTTTAAGCCCCATGGAGCTTGTGCACCATCTGAACTTAATTGTGTTCACTGACTTTGTCAATGCATCTACAACATTCTCATGAGTACCAATCTTTTCTAGATTTACCTTTCCATCTTCGACCATGTCACATACAAAATGATATTGTAGGCCAATGTGCTTTGTCTTGGCATGGAAAGTAGGATGCTTTGACAAACATATTGCACTTTGACTATCACAAAAAAATTATGATTCTTCCTGCATCATAGCCAACATTAGAACACAAACACTTAAGCCAAACTTCTTCTTGATATGCACGAGTAGATGTCATGTACTATGCCTTAGTTGTTGTTAATGCTTCTACACTCTTCCATTTGCTCATCCAATTGACAACATCACCATTCACCATGAATAGATATCCACTGGTGGACCTTCTTCTATGAACATCCCCAACCCAATTTGTGTCCACATAGCCTTGAATGCTAACTAATTTGTTTGATTCAATTGAGTTACCTTGATAAAACAATGTGTACTATGACGTACCCTTCAAATGTCTCAGAACTCTTTTCAGGACATTCCAATGTGTCTTGCCCGAATTTTCCATAAATTGACTCAACACTTGCACTGCCTGGGAAATCTTTGGTCTTGTACTCACCATTGCGTACATGAGGCTTCCAAAAACACTTTCATAAGGTACCCATTTCATGTCTTCAACCTATTCCAAAGATTTCATACTGTCACTAATCAAGAGCTTCATTCCATGTAACACTAGAACTACTTGTTGCTTGCAATCAGTCATATTAAATAGCTCTAGAACATTGGAAATATATTTACTTTGGTTGAGCCAAAGTTTTCTGCCAATCCTATCCCTTTTGATTTCCATCCCCAAAATAAATTTCACTGGCCCTAAATATTTCATTTCAAATTTCAAAGATAATTAAGATTTTAACTTTGAGATCATTCTCTTACTATTGCCTATAAACAACATATCATCTACATATAGAGAAATAATAAGTATGCATTCACCTTCAAATTTATAGTGCACACAATGCTTAGATTTAGATATTGTAAAACCCAAAGACAAAACATATGTATCATAATTTTGATACCACATTCTGGGTGATTGTTTCAAACCATAAAGAGAATTTTTCAACTTACATAGCAAATATTCTTTACCTTTTTCCACAAAGTACTATGGTTGGGACATATATATCTCTTCTTCAAGATCACCATGAAGAAACACTATTGTCACCAAGTTTTGAAAATTGACGCCTCTCTTTCTTAGGCTTATCTTGGTATCTTGGCTTATGCTCTTGTTGGTTGGATGTGTTGAGCTTCATTTCTTGAACAACACTAGATAAGTGAAGAACACCTTGATCTTTAGGTTTAGAGGAGTCCACAACTCCATCATTGACCACTTGTTTGTTCTTATTACAATACGTGTTCTTCCCTTTATCCTTGTTAGCATTGTTGTTATTTTGGCCATTGTTGTTATTATTTCCATGTCTAGTCAAAATTCCTTGCTCTCTCAAGACATCCTCAATCCTACATGCAGTTTCAACCATGGTATCAAAGGAATTAAAGACCATTTTCCTAACTTCATACCGCATTTCATGAACCAGATTGCTAATAAGGATATCAATTTTCTCATCTTCATGAATGGTTCTAGAGTAGAGAGAGAATTGACGTCTCCACCTTTGCGAGAAAGTGACAAAGGATTCCCCTTGATTTTTCTTTAAGTTACATAGGTCCAAGATGGTGACATATCTCAAAAGATTATAGGAAAAGTGTTGCAGGAATCTATGAACAAGCTCTTTGAAGGTCTTGACAGGGGGAGTTATATTGGTAAACCATTCCATTTCTTGACCTTTGAGACTCCTTGGGAACAACCTCATGAGGTAGGAATCATCTTGATGAAACTCAAAGCTCATAATGTAGAATTGGCACACATGGTCATGTGGATCCCCATTACCATCATACTTGTCATATTGGGGAATTTCCACCTTCCTAGGAAAATATTTCATGCTCACACTCTTGTCAAAAGTATTGGGACAAATTGAGTCAAGTGAAGAGGAACTCTTGGGTGCCAACACCTTTTCCATCATACGCTTAAGTTTCTTGATCTCCTCTTCTTGGGATGGACCTTGCTTCTTGATCTTTCTATCCACATCAAAATTGTAGGGAACTCTAGCACCCTTGTTGATCAAACTCTATAGGAACTTATCTTTGTTTTGCTCCACATACCTCTCCACATACTGTTGGAAGAGTGGTTCTTGTTGCATCTTCATGAAGTCTTGAGCATTGAGATCAAAACTTGAGCTACTACCTTCATGTTGGGAACCATGATGAGCACATTGTGAAGCTTGTCTTGAGTTCCTAGGAGGTGTTTGTCTCCTATAATGAGCATGGTGTGAAGTCCTTCTTCCTCTAGGACTAGGAGATCTTGAAGGGGTTCTTGAACACCTTCTGCTTCGTGGGGTCCTAGAAGGAGTAGATGATGGGGAGCTGTTTCCACTATTGACACCCCTATTGTTGAATTGGGCATTAATTTGTTGGGCCAAAAGTCTATCTTGTTCTTCTTGAGAGGCTTTCCTTTCTAATTCTAACAAGGCGTGTCTCTCCACCTCTAGGAGTCTAAACTTCTCTTCCTTTGTAGGTTGTTCATCTAAAAAGGATTTCTTTTAATGCTCAATTCTTTTGAGCCTTTCACTTGTATACCTTGAAGTTGTTTGGAGTGGTGAACTTGGTCTCGAATGTTTGAAAAAGTCATTGGTATACGCTGCATTCACATGAGCATCACAAGGTTCATTGTCTTGGTCTTCATGTTGTGACTATTCTTCTTGGTGAGCTCATCTCTTATACCTTCCACCCCTTTGATGTGCATCCAACTATTTGGTATTGATAAGGGGTGAGTCTGGTTGATTTTCATGAGAGGAATCACCAAATAGAATGTTGTCTCTATGTCTCTCAAATATGTCATCAAGATTTTTATCCATTGCTTCCCTCTCCCATTGAGCCATTGTGTAACTCATGTCCATACCTAAGTGGGAAGATGCTAAGGGGGTACTCAACTCACTAAGAGTACTCTTAGGATTAAACCAAACTTTGGATTTGCTCCTAGGTGATTGGTCAAACACAGACTCTCTTCCTTTACATTTTTGGTGAGTTTGAACAGGGGGTAATTGGTTAAAGACTATTTGAGGTCATTTCCCTTGATTCAATTGATACCTTGTTGTAAATGACATGAAAGGAAAAGCACTTGGTGATAAGACAACCCTAAGAAATTTTGGTATCAAACTAGGATGGTAGAAGCATTCACTTGTCCAAAAGAGAGGTGATAAGATAGAATTTTTTCAAAAGGTGTAAATCAACACTGCCATAGAGGTGCCCAACAATTGGGTGAATACCCTAACACATATGGATTAGGAGGATGATTTACCCAAGTTATACTTGATTAGATTTGAAATTGGATAGAAATGAATGGACAAGAGATTACTAACACTCTCCAAGTGTGTTATCAAAGAATCTAAAGGTTTGTCTTCTCCACAAGGATGATTTCTAACTTACCGATCCCAAGCAAGGTCACTTGTAAAATCAAAGATTACTAACCAAAGGGTCAAAACACAAGAATCTCGAGTGAAAATAGGCTTCCAATAATGGGAAAAATAACTTGATCTGACTCAAATCAACCAAAGGAGACTGGAAATAGGATCAAACCGCTAGATATAAAATTGATTCTGTGCGATAGTTTGCAGGATAGCAGGATGATATAACTTGACCAAATGATATTTCACAAGAAATAGTATGATAGAATCCAGGCAGTTGATATGATAGAGTGTATAGTATGAAGGTGATACAAAAGAAGCAACAAAGTATCACGCGATAATACTCAGGCAGGTGTGCGATGATTGTTCAGTATTGCATGACTCTTGACCAGTGAATGTGAAAAATCTAGTTTTGAAGGTAATTTGGTCAAAGTTATAGGTTGATAAGTTCAATTTCTCAGTTTCAAACGTAGTAATGGCAGAAAATAGACAGGTTTGCAAATAGTAAGAGATCAAACATGTCATAAAACACTTGGGCAAGGGAAAAAGCAACCTTGTCAAGACATGAACTTGGGATATCAAAATAGAAAAATCCTATGAGCACTACCATGGTGTTTAATGTTCAAGAAAATTTACATGGGTAGATCACAACGAAGACAATTCAAGCACTTGCTAGCTTAGAAAGACAAAGGCTCAATACTATACAAATTGGCCCACACTTGATGTCCCATTGCCTCACACAAAGTGGTTACCCACAATAGATATTTGCTTTGTCATGGAAGTGCGAATGACACAACCAAAGGAACATAGATGGTGAGTAAAATCTTGGGGTGATTTGGGTTAGTCCACTAGGATTGATCCTTGAACCAAGATGTTGAGTGGAAAAATCGGGTAGCTTCTATCTAAGGTTCGTAATAAGGGTTTCCATTTGCAATACCCCTCTTGCTCCCTGAAGGGACTCCTTACCTTGCGACAAGTAACAGACCTCGCATACACAAGAGTACCTTAAGCATTCTTGCTTAGCATTTTCCTCATGGTCACAATCCCACAAGTACTCACACTAAGTGAAGACAAGTACTATGTCTACCAAGGTTTTGTGTCCCTGATAGCCTTGAGTTTATAGTGGGTTGGAATAGCTGGGTATTAGCTTGTCCCCACTTGGGTCATTCCTTTTGATTTCTCAAGAGTAGGCTCGCTAAAGGATTCTAAACTAAACAAGAAGTGGATCAACCTTTGAGGGTTGGGATTTCTAGTTCACCACAAGCGTGAAGAGCATAATCTCCTATCTCAAAAACCTTTCCCAAAAACACTAAGAAATGCTCAATTAACCCTCTTGCTTTCAAAATCTAGAGGTGGGTCAAGATTTCTGGTTCACCACAAGGGTGAAGAGCATACTTTCCTACCACCAAAAGACTTTGATGACAAGATATTAAGTGCCTAAGAAAAAAAAAGAACTAGTATAATGCTGCACTTAAAAATGAAAGCAAAGAACAAGCACTTGATTGTTTTTATGCTTTGGGCAGCCCTACAAGAAAGATTAGTAGCCCTTGTGCATTTGAAGCTTTGACATGCATTCCTTTTAGCAAATAATGCAACCAATTAGGGAACACCTATAAACACAACTTGTTAGGCCCACAAAAGTTAGTACAACAAAAACCAAGTATAATCTAAAAATAAATCTCTGTCCTAACACATCAAGTCAAAACCAGCAAGCAAACAAATCCAAATCTTGCAAAGAAAGAACCAAAATAAGTCACTGCCAGGCCTGGGGGACAGTTCTATCAGAAAAAGTTTTGCATGATACTTTGCAGTATAAGAGTGTAATATTTATTTTCTGGATGATACTTCACACTACTTCCAGGCGACATAGTGTAATATAGTAGTGTGATAGAACTATGTATGGTCGTATGATACTCTAACTGACAAAGTATCACATGGGTATGTAAAGAACTGTCGTATGATACTAGAAGACTGTTGTACGACACTCTGTCAGAAAAAACAAAAAAAAAAAGCCAAAATAGCAAGCTAACAGTGACAAAAAAAATTGTGAAAATGCAAGAAAAGAAAGGCAAAATAGAAGTGTTTTGCCCCACGGTGGGCGCCAAAAATGAACACTCAAAATGTGCACTTCTCTAAGTCTTTAGTTCCAAGAGCATCCATAATTTGGAAGCCTTGAGAAAGTGACTTAGAGCTCCCTAGGCATAGAGTGAAAGGGTGTTTAGAAGATTCTCAACTAGAGCTATTAAGCATGCAACCTTGCTAGTAAACCATGCAATGGGAGATTCAAAGAGACAAGGACTAGAATGCCAATATCCTCAAGAATCACAATGAAATATGTAATGCAAACTATGCTATAATGAGAATGCAAGAATGCAACTATGCTATGAAAATGAGAGTATTACAAGCCTTTACTAATTAAGCTATGTGAATTAAGCTAGAACATGAAAGGAACTAAGCTAAGAATGCCATGAAAACTAAGATATAATGCAAGTATGAAGACTAAAATGCAACAAGCTCTCCAAAGCTCCAAAGTCACCAATAAAACCTATAGCACAACATTAGCATCAAGAGTGGGATCCTTTGAATGAGAAAAGGGCTCTCCTTTTAAAGATAAATGGACCATGAAGATTAAGAGGAAAAAGATTTGATCAAGGGTGGAGTTTGAAAGTGGGATCAATCCTTGTACACAAATCTCCTCCAATGAGAAAGAAGTGTTGACTTTTGTGCCCCATTTGAGACAAAAATACCTTTTCTTCTTTTTATAAAATAGGAATAATGATTTATTTGTGCAACTTAGGATAATAGGTAAGTGGGGGATTTTTATTTAATAAAAGGGGAGGGAATTTCTTTTAATTAAATAAAGACTTAGGATAAAATGGTTAGTCCATAGAATATAATCGAATAAATGATAGAATTAGGATTTGATCAAGGAAATTGATTTAAATTGAAAATATTGCAAAGCATTGATTCAGGAAATTGATAAATTGGTGAATGGGGGCCCAAAGTCTAGGCGACCATTTTAGGGTGCATACATAGTCTACTATCAAGTTATAGACAAACTGTTGTCTATTTATTTACGACTCTGAATAAATATAAAATTTTCCATGAAGAATTGTACAAGCTTGGAATTTATAAGTTGAGTTATTTGCAATTTGTATGACCCATAATAAACATGATTATGAAATTTTTTTTTGACATTTCCTAATTTGTTTGTGTCATAAAGCTCACATTTTAGTGTAATGTTGTTGTGCCTCCAATACTTGCATATCTCAAGTTCTATATTCTCAATTCTTGGGGAATACCAACTAATATTTTTTTTGTTTTGGTCCATGATGGTTTACAACAGCTCTCTCAAATTTTTGGGATGCTTTATTGTGGCTGCTAGTTTGTGCAATTGAATCATGTAGTTGATGTACATAAATTGTTGGCATTTGGTGATGATGTTGTCATCTTTGATCATGCAAATTTATTGTGGTGTTGATATTTCTGGAAACTTAAGTCATTGGAGAAAATATATTAGTGTTACCCATGAAGTTGAAGATCAAATTAATGAAATGTCTAAGTGTTCAGTCAATTGGGTAGAAGACATTGTGCAATGAATAGTCAATCAGATTCGGAACAAGAAATTGAGTTAAGGTACATGGTCATAGAATTAACATCTACATAGGTATACCTAACTATTCAGGATGATCACATCAATTATCTTGGAGTATTCTAAAAGTTATTGAAGATTAAAGTGGACCTGGTAGTTAGAATAGTGAACTGGTGGACACAGTTGGTTAGATCAGTGTTGCCGTTAAATCTTAGTGTCGAGCCAACATGTTTTCAGGATTCAATATTTTAGGCTGACATCAAGGATGTTGAATTTTGATTTTGGTGCACTTGCTCAAATGTTAAGTTAAATTTTTGGGCTGACTTGTAAAACATTTTAGGGTTCTAGTGCTCACCGACCTAGAACACGTATATAAATGGTTAAAAAATTCATGTTGCGGTGAGTTGAGGTGTTGTTGTGATGATATGTGTTGATTATTGAAGACAGTACATAGGCAGTTAAGTGTTCTGAGTGATGCAAGTTATCTGGAATATATTGGATCTATTATGCATTGAGTGCAAATATCAAGTCATTCTTCTCTTGTTGTTTCTAACAGTTTGGAAAGCTAAATCCTTTAACATTGTCACTTGTAACAGGGCAAGCAAGATCATTAATAGGATCTGAAGGATAAATCCTTTAACAAGGTGACTCATTAGCTTGAGTCTGAAATCTCTTAATATAGTAGACTTTAACAATTCTTCAAAGCTCTTAACCGAGTTGCAAATACTCTTAATTGGGTATTGTAATACCCCAAAAAATGGGCTATAGGTTCATTAACCTCCTACATCATCAAATCAAATGAAATCGACATCGAAGTGCTAACCTAAGGCACATCTGAACATCATCGAATCCTAATTGATTATCTCAAATTTTGCATCGGGGAATATTCTTAGTAGTATTCCTATTTATCTTAATTATCTTTAATTTAATGATTATTTGGCGATAAATCCTATTTATCCTAAAGTTTGATTAAATTGAATATTCTCAATATTTAATTAATTAGATTTAATACTGCCACTTAATTGTTTAATTGAAGTTAATTCTATTTATTCCTAAATTGTATTATTTAATTTTGACAATAAATCAAAATTCCTATCATTAATTGATTAAATTCTTATTTAATTAATTAAAGGAAGTTGTCAATTTTTAATAATATTATTTTTGAATAAAAGTTTGAAAAATAATTGATTAACCCATAAATCAATTATTTTAATTTTAAAATTAGTTAAGTTGGAAATAAATCACTTTATTTATTAAATTAATTCATAAATAAAACATGAACAATCAGAAAAGCAGACAACTATCAATTATCAATTAAATCTAAAACTTTATTTTGAGTTGATCTCTGCTTTTGTATATTTTTGTGAGTTAATTATCCTTTATTTAAAAATAACTCAAAAATCAACCTGAGTTATTTGAGTGATTTATAGCTTTCTTTCATACACCTCCAAAGCCCTAGATTTCTATAAATTAAGGCCTCAACTCTTCATAATTCATCTCATATTTTTGCAAAAATCATGCTGGCGAATTGCTATCTAGAGAATCGAAGCTTCTTTGCAAATCAACCACGTTTGTGAGATCACTTTTATTTTCATATCTTAGAATCATTGCATATAAAGTTTTCATCATCATTCTTATTGCATAGAAAACCCCCCAAAAAAAATATTAATTGCATTCATTCCATATCTAGATTTTGCATTCAAATCTTTCGTTTAGGTGTCGTCAAGGTCACTGATCTCGGTATAATCTGAGAATATATACTCGCATCTACTAGAAGGTAGTAAATCACCTAGTTGTTTAGTTTTTCAATTATTGCATGATTTTGATTTTAGCTAACCTCTAGTGTTTTACTGAAGTGTCGTGTCTACAAAACAAGTACAATTTTCACACACACATTTCTGGCACCCACCGTGGGGCCTTGAGCCTCATTCTCTTCATTTTTATCAAATTTTATATATTTTTGGCGTCACTTTTTCATCATTTTTGCACAAACAGGAAAATTCTGCCTATGAGAAATCTGACGCCGCCTACTAGCAATTCGATCACACCTACGAGCAATTTGTTCATGCCTACGAGCAATTTGTTCATGCCTACGAGCAATTTGTTCACACTTACGAGCAATTTAATCACACCTACGAGCAATTTGATCATACCTACATCAAATTCAATCATGCCTCTTCACATTTAAGTCACGCCTCTGCACATTTTAGTCACGCTTGTTCTCATTTCAGTCAATCCTATGCATGTTTTAGTCATGCCTGTGCATATTTATGTCACGCCTGTGCTCATTTCAGTCACGCCTGTGCACATTTAAGTCACGTCTATGCCTATTTTGATCATGCCTGCTTTCTATTTTTTGATTTTCTTTTTTTGAAAATTTTGGCATTTTCAAAATCCATGGCACTTTGGAAAACAGGCACCCATTTTTGAGAAATTTTCACATATGGTATTGAAAATTTAAGTGTGATATATCATTGGAAAGCTCTTTCGGAGCCTAATCCAACCATGTTGGTTTCATTTTCAAAATTTTCCATTTAATCAGCTATTTTACTTGTAGATTATTTGATTTTTCTATTGAATTCCATGACAGCAGAGACAAAGAATTTGCAGATTTGTAATTTTAGATTATTGATTTCTAACGCTTACTATTTACTATCGATTTGTCTTGACTTTGTACTTTTGAATGTGTGCCAAATTTTGGATTGCAGAGTTGGACATAAGGTATTCTTCTCAAGCTGATAATATTTCAATTTGGATTAAAATAAACTCTCACGTGTCAAGCTTGTGTGACTATTTATTGCTTTCATATCACACATTTAATTTGGGCTATAAAAATGAACATAGATTTGCTTTTTAGCATCTTTGTTACACATAGTAAATAGGCCCTATGAACACTATTCGTGGCTCTTGAGAGAGTGGGTTTCCAATGAAACTCTTCTTAATTAAGGAACCCTTGTAGGTAGGGAGGATACTGAGGGAGTCTCACATTCTACTAGATCCATCTGTCTTCAACTTTTGATCGATGCATTCTCTCTCCGGAGAGGTTGATAGATCATAAGGGGTTGACGTCATAGATCTTTGTGAGATAATCTTGGTCTTAGCGTGTCAGATTAATCTATCTGCTTTGTTTGGGTTAAAAGTGAAAAGGCTAGGGGATTATGCTCTACTTCCTTTTTGGATAGTACCAGAAACCCAAATCCTTGAATCTGGAACCAGTCTCCATGTGGTATATCTTGTGAGTCACCTTTAGAGAGGGTTAACCATAGTGGACATTCTCTTAATTGGGTCAACCATGTTGATGGAACCTCAAGCGGTAATAGCCATTTTCACCGTGGTAGTGACAACCACTATATAAATGTCCTGTTGGAAGAAATCTCCATAGGTGTGGTCTCTTTTTGGGTTGTCAGATCTCCCTAGAAGCTCCTAATTGATTAAATTCTCAGACTGTGTCAAAACCTTGGTGCACCGGGATTGGAGTTCACCCTCTTGGATCATAAAAGTTGCAAAGTCAAACCATTACTAAAAACCCTAGTGAGGCCAAATTTTCATTTTCTAGGAATATGTGTGTTATTGTAAAACTTTTTGGAGCATACACAATTAGCACTTCTAAGGATTAGCACAAATAAGTCACTTGATTGTTCATGCACAAGGTTGCTTTTTCCCTTGTTCATTGTCTTCAGACATGCTTGGAATCACTTGCTTGCTATTTTGCATGCTTGCTTATCTATCTGGTTATTGAACAAAAATCTGTTACAATCCTCAAATCTAGACATTGAAATTTGCAAACAATCTGAAATTGAAAACCCAAATTTGCAAAAATTGAAGTAAAACACCTTCTGGAGTCAACATTCATTTTGTAAAGTCAGAAAGTCATACGACTTTTGGCTATTATCATTTTAGAACCTCCAGATTGTAATATGGTATTAGGTAGATTGGCATAGGAGTTTTGTTGCCAGTTAATTTAAAAAATTCAAAATTCCTGCTATCAATTGTCATGTGAGTTTTGCAATAGTCGTATGAGTTTCTCAATTGTCATTTCATGCTATACCCACTGTTGTACGAGCCTGCAGAGAGTCATTTGAGAAATTTCAAAAAATTGTCAGAAAGTTGTCAGAACTATCAGAGACCCGGTTGTTCCATCCTATTTCTAGAATCTGTAAAACAAATCACTATGTCAAGAACAGAGCAAAAACTACTAAGAATCCAATCATTTTCCTAAAGTGGCCTTTTGAATCTGATTTAGCCTTCTATTTAATCGATTTGAGTCTTTATCATCTTGTGTCAAAACCTTGTCATAACTATCAATCTTCAATCAATCATCAAAATGACTAAGTGTTGTGAAATCATGTCTGCTATCTTTTGGAAATCTACCCATACATCCAGGGCACAATATCCCTCATCTAAGTCAAATCTATCCTTCAATCAATCAAACCTTGACAAGGTTGCGTCATCTGATCATCTTGATTCAATTCATTCTTCAGTTGTCTTCATCTTGTTCTTTTGTTTCACCCAGGGTTAATGGTGGAAACTAGAGCTTCCTCTCACAAGAAATTTGGGGAAATATCTCATACTTTACCTTTGACTCACCTAGGTCCAACTCTTGAGCAACTTTACAATTCTGGTCTTTATGAAGACGACGGTCTTGGCCACTTTCGATTAAAAACTGGTTACATTCCCCCTCCATCAATTCAAGGAGTCAATCAACAAACTCTACATCAATCTATTCCAGGGAGTCCTAAATCTCCTAACATGTCTCAAAGAATTAGTACACATGAGGAAGAAACTCTAATCACCACTATGATGAAACAAATGCATGCTATGCAAGTCAAACTTAACAAAATTGAGAAAGAAAAGGAACCTAAAGAGTTCTCCATGGAAGCTCTATGCCCTTTTCCATTTGATAAAGACTTGTACATGTCACCATGCCCCCAGACAGAATGTGAGCAATGTGACAATCCTTATGATACCTCTTCCATGGAGAGTGACACATCCATCTTTGGAGACTATGATGACTATGATGATGGACAATATAATGATACCTATGACACCTATGTTCCCAAGAGTCCCCCTCATTGTGTGATCATGCTTACTGGAAATGGGACGTCACATTGGATAGATCATGATGGTAATCCATATGATTCTAATTTTGAAAGAGACTTTGATGATTTCTATGAACAATACCTAGATGATCCATCTATTTCACTTGAGGAAGAGAAAGCTTACCGCGCTGATTATAAATGTGCATACTATAAGGATCTCTTCTTTAAGAACTCTCATGTTGAAAATAAAGATTACACTCTCAAGAAAGATCATGTTAATGTTGAACCTTTGTCTTGTGATGGTTCCCTTCCATCCCCTACTTCCTCCAATGCTCATACATTTCCTAAAGCTTCCAAGTCTTTCAAATCTTTCACAAGTCCTTCATCCACCAAATGTCCTAATACTTTTCATGTGGTTTCCTATAGTTTTTTTCAAGGGCTACCTCTTAAAGAAACTCAAGCTAACCTTCACTTGGCTGAAAATAATTTCAATGATGCTAAACCTAAAGAGCCTAAGCCTTCATATGCTACAATTCCTACTTCACCTGGTCCTTCACGATCTCTGCAACAGTCTTCCATACAATCCCAACATGCTTCCTTATCCTTAGAAGTGGCTCCATGTCAAGAGGACTCTAAAAATGATAAAGAAAAGAACATAAAGAAAGATCAAGATCAAGAAACCTCCATGTCATCCAATCATTTTCATGATGTCTCTTATGCATTCCATGGTTCTTTTGATCCTGCACACCCTTTCTCATGCATTCCATCATGTCTTAAGTCTTCTCCTAAGCAAGATCATGATAATACTTACACTATTGAGCTTATTAACAATCAAAATAAACTTACTAAACTTGTGCTTTCCAAAGATGATACTTCCATTAAGGTTAGTAAAAATGGTGTTGTTACTTCCAATGTTAAGCCTATTGAAAATGAAGAGAAAAATTATGCACTTATGCTATCCAAAGATCCTTGTCAAGATCAAAGTCTTCAATCTTCTTATTCTACCACTCCATGTTCGTTTCCACTTTCTACTCTTCCTAAGTCTTTGCAAGCTTTGAACAATCCTATCAATGAAGGTGCTCATATTCAAGATGTCCATGATTCTATTGAAAATCCTAATGCTCACTCTAAAGGTGCCGATGTCCTTGGTTGTCATATAAATGTTGATGAACTTATTGATTATCCTTTTTCATCTTCCACTTCCGTCCTTGGACCTCTTCCACCACTACTAAGGGCTTCACGTCTGCCTTCCATCTTGGGTCCTTATGTCCCTTCCCTTTCCCCTCCTAACTCTCCTAATTCACCATCCATCTTGGGTCCTTACATACCTCCATCTCCCATCTTTCCTCAAGATCAACATAGATGCACACCCTTGAATCCTTTTCACCCACCCACCCATTTAAACCAGTCATATCCTCCTTCTTCTTCCACAAGTCCCAAGTTCTTTGGAAGTAACTTGCATGTTCAATACAAGAAAAAGAAGCAATACAAGAATCCATCAAAAAGAGAAGATCACCATGTCTCCTTTAATCGAAATGGAAGCATAAAGTCAAAAGAGATATCTAAGAAAAAAACTACAAGACAAGTATGGGTTCCAAAATCTGTCATTAAAGATATTCTCTCTAGATCATCAAAAAGAAATGAAAAGCCTATGACTATATGGATTCCAAAGTCTCTCTTGAAAGAGTTTGGTTTTGAGAAAAAAGTAAAGTTGACATTCAAGCTTCCAAAAGCTTCCACTTCATCTTCTTCCAAAAACATTCTTCCATTCCATGCGCCTAAACCACAACCTCTGCCATCCATTCGCCACATTCCTTCATGTATTCCTTCATTCACATTTCCTCCATCCTCTCACCACCCTTCAAGGTGTGTGTTGATGTTGATCTTTCCTTCCTATCCATCTACCTTTTCACAATCCTTCCATTCATTATCCTTCTACCTTCTATCCTTTTTCCTCACTTGCCTATTCCTCCTATCTTCCAACCTCGCTTTACATAAAACCTTATCCTCCATTTTTCTCTTCCATCTCCCTTTCCCTACCAACATCTTTCAGCAGATCATTTTGAATCCTTGGCATATCATGGTTTATCCTTTCAAGGAGCATTATCTAAAAAGCTTTCCTTCTTCCAAAAAAGAAAAAAAGAGAAAAAAAAGAGAATAAAAAGAAAAAGAAAAAAAGAAATTTTTTTTTTTGAAAATTTGCCTTGGTGAAAACTTGGAAATAGGCACCTTGGTAGAAAAAGTAAAGAGAAATAAATTCATCCTATGGTGAAAACCACTCCCTTGTGGCACCTTGGATAAGTACCATGATGAAAACCTGGCAATCAGGTATCATGCATAGTTCTTCTACATATTTCATCCATTCCATCTTCTCTCTTTGATTTTGACAATGTTGATCTATACATGAACATTTGGCTATGTTGTGAGCTATCTTACGACGATCTTGCTTTCATTCCCTTCTTATTTAGCCTTCATATTTATTTTCATCCATTCATTCTAGCCTTTTGCTATCCTTTTCCCCTTTGGTTTTGATCTAAAAAAAAAAGAGTAAAACATGGTGCTATGAAGCCTCTTGACATGTCTACTCCTTTGGACTACATCTTGTCCTTCTTTGGCATTACACTTTTGTGACTTATCCTATGTTGGCCTTTCATTGCTTGTCCAAATGCGCTTTACATGACAATTTTTCCCTAGCTTGGATACTCTTGAGGAGTTTTTCCTTGAGGATTTCTTCCCTTCATTCTCTTGTCTTCCATCTCTTCCACTAGCTTGCTAATCCCTCTTGTTCTCCACCTTGCTAGACATTGAGATTGCACGATATGATCTTTCTTGGGAGTTTGCAATGGAAAAAGATGCTATCTGTACACACTAAAATGGTGCACTTCTATGAACCATTACATGCAAGGTTGCTCAAGAATGAGGCCTCACAAAGTGGCTCATAGCTCTCTATGCATGGAGTTGCAAGGGACTATGATAAATTTGCTCTCAGCTAGAGCTACAAGCTTGTGACCTTGCTAGTCAACCACACAACGAGAGATTCAAATGAGGACAAGGGCAAGAGTGCCAATATCCTCAAGAATCACTATGAAAATGCAATGCAAACTAGTCTATGGAAATGAAAATGCAATGCAACTAAGCTATGAAATGGAAAGAATAAGTGTTACAAATCCTTCTTATTTAGACTATGTGAGATTAATCTATTGCATAAAAGGAAATCTACACTAATAATGCCATTATCATGCAACTATGAAAGCAAATATGAACTAGATGGAATGCAACAAAGATCTTCAAAGCTTGGATGCAAAAGTGTTTTCAAAGAAAGCTCCAAATGACCTAGAAAACCTGCAGCATAACAATAGCATGAAAGAGATGGATATCCAAATGAAGGAGAGAGCTCTCCTTTTATAAGAAATGAGGTGAAATGGACCATTGAGATTAAGAGGCAAAAGTCTTAATCAGCGGTGGAGCTTGAAAAAGGAGCAATCCATGTGCACAAGTATCCTCCAATGAGAAAATAGAAGTTGACTTTATGTCCATATGAGACAAAAAGTGTTTTTCTCCTTTTTATAAAATGAGAATAATGCTTTATTTGTGCAACTTAGGATAAGAGGAAAGTGGGGGCTTTTTATTTAATAAAAGGGGAGGAAATTTCTTTTAATTAAATAAAGGTTTAGGATAAATGGTTAGCCCATAGGATAAAAATCCAATATATGATTGAAATTAAGACTTGATCAAGAAATTGATATTGTTGAAAATATTGATTATTGATAAAACTGATTCAGGATAAATAAATTGAATAAATGGGGCCCAAAGTCTAGGCAACCATTTTTGGGTGCATACATTTGCCCCTCTTTGACTAATGTGTGATCGATCTGAGAACACATGCAGTCAAAGAAGAATTGAAATGTGAGATTGATTTGTGATCACAAAACAACTTAGATGTGAGGTCGATTCAGGATCACACCCGGACAAACATAGACAAAAGATTTTGGACATGAGGTCAATTCGGGATCATATCCAAAATAAGAGATAAGAATCTCAAGCTTGAGCAAAAGCTCACAGAAAGATAGCTGAATCAAGAAAATCAAGGAATCGGGGATGAGAATCCCATAAATACTGCCCCCTCGAAATCGAAATTGAAATCAAGTAGAGGAGAGATAGGGAATCGATAAAAGATGATCAAATCGAAATAAAATCACAATCACAGATAAATGATAAGAGGATAACCATTAGGCAGTGAAAACATGCCCCAGTGAGGAAGTAGAAGAATAGAAATAGAAGACTAGAAATAGCATGAATGAAAGACTAGAAAATTTGAAAGACATAGAAAGGAAGAAATTTCATCAAAGATCAAATTATGCCTCAAAAGGTTAGTCAACTGTTCAGAAGAAGGGGAAAAATTTTGAAACGCGACTCAGATTTCAATTTCGAGTCCAAAAATGGATAGAAAATGATGTGATATGAAAGACTAGAAATGAAAAATATGATCAAGAAGAATCAGAAAATGAGCACAGTTGACTAACTAGTCCGTAGATGATAAAAAGGAAAGCTCTCTCCATATGCAAAGTGAAAAACTAATCTAACATGACCCTAAAAATGCAATCTACTATAAAAGTGGTTGACTTGCACGGTCACAACGCTTATAGACATCTAATTATCATCATTGAGCATTATTGGTAGCGTCGTAAGATCATACAATGCACACTAGCATAACTATGTGGATATGAATATGATCTTTATCAGATAGAAATGTGGAAATCTCACCTAGGCATCAAAGACATATAGGTCAAGATGACTAATGCAGTGAGATCACCTAAGTTTGATATGATGAGATTATGCTTGTATCAAGACACATGAAAATCAGGATAGCTAGAAGCATGCACTCGCAAAACAGTCAAGGATAATACCTTGTCAATCCATAGGGTCAAGTAAGACCAGCATAAATGCTCATGACAGTTAGGACCAACAAAATATACCCACAAGCAGATAAAGAAAAAAAACATGTTCTCATACCTTCAGTCTTCTAGCTATGCATCATCGAAAACTTCTCAGGGAGAGACCACTCATCAAAGAAATCTTCATAGACAGCACACAAAGAAAAATAAAGTCAACATATCTCAACAAGTTGATTGTTTAAGTGCGTGTGTGTTGGTCATAGAGTCAAAATTTGAGTATCACATCTGCAAATGAGCAATGTTGCATCATACTAGACTTGTGGGTAAGACATCTGATAAGTGTTAAGGAACACTCGGTGCAATGGTAGTGTTGAAAACCACTGTTTGGGGTGGTGTTGAAAAACACCTATTGAAATTCCCCAAGAGACAAATGCACCTAAAAGACCTATGCTAACAGGTATGCCCCCTAGACAAAGACAAAGACCAATTCTAGATCAAGTCAAATAAGGTCAAGGCATGATGGAAAGTGGCTAAGTGTCGAGGACGCATGCTAACAAATAGGGGTGCAAAGGCCGCAAGTAGTGCCTGTTTCCAGGTTTTCACCACTTGAATTTTTATTGCAATTTTTCTCTTTTTTCATTTTTTCATTTTTTTTCTTTGTTTTTTTTGTATTTTTGCTACCAAGGTGCCTGTTTCCAAGTTTTCACCAAGGCACTTTTTCTATTTTTTTAAAAATTTTTGCATTTTTTGATTTTTTTTTGTATTTTTTCAAGACTGTATATGCTTTTTTAGGATTTTTTCAGCATCATATATGATTTTTTTGGTATTTTTTCAAGATCATAAAATATGTACAAAGGATGCCCCCAGACAGAATGGGCATTAAACTCATGAGCAAGATCACATCATGTAGTCCCAATATCTAGCAATGTGGAGGACAAGATGGATAAGCAAGCTAGTGGAGGAAAGGAGAATGAAAGCGAATGGAGGGAAGAAATCTTCAAGGTCAAACTCCTCAAGAATACCCAAGCTAGGGAAAAAATTGTCATGTAAAGCGCATTTGGACAAGCAATGAAAGGCCAACATAGGATAAGTCACAAAAGCATAATGTAAGAGCATGAAAAGATGTAGTCCAAAGAGGGTAGACATGTCAAGAGACTTCATAGCATCGTATTTTACTCTATTTTATTAGATCAAGACCAAGGGGAAAAGGATAGCGAAAAGCTAGAATGAATGAAGGAAAATGAAGATGAAGGCTAGACATGAATGGAATGAAAGAAAGATCATTGTAAGATAGCTCACAAGATAGCCAAATATTTGTGTATAGGTCAACATTGTCAAGATCAAAGAGAGAAGACGGAATGGATAAAATATGTAGAAGAACTACGCATGATGCCTGATTGCTAGGTTTTCATCATGGTACTTATCCAAGGTGCCACAAGGGAGTGGTTTTCACCATAGGATGAATTTATTTCTCTTTACTTTTTCTACCAAGGTGCCTGTTTCCAAGTTTTCACCATGGCACATTTTTAATTTTTTAATTTTTTTTTCTTTTTTCAATTTTTTTTTTTTGAATTTTGTCTTTTTTGAAAGAAGGCAAGCTTTTCAGATAATGCTCCTTGAAAGGATAAACCATAATATGCCAAGGATTCAAAATGATATGCTCAAAGATGTTGATAGGGAAAGGAAAATGGAAGAGAAAAATGGAGGATAAGGTTTTATGTAAAGCGAGGTTGGAAGATATGAGGAATAGGCAAATGAGGAAAAATGATAGAAGGTAGAAGGATAATGAATGGAAGGATTGTGAAAGGGTAGATGGAAAGAAAGGTAAGATCAACGTCAATACACACCTTGAAGGGTGACGGGAAAAATGGAGGAAACGTAAACCATATTCTAGTCCAAGTGCGACCAATATTCTAGTTCATTATTGCTATCTGACTCCTTGAAGAGAGGATTGGTGTGCTTGTTATAATTCTCAAATGTGAATGGAGGAATACGAGAAGGAATATGGTAATTGTGTAGCAGAGGTTGTGGTTCAGGCACATGGAATGGAAGAATATTTTTGGAAAAAGATGAAGTGGAAGCCTTTGGAAGCTTGAATGTCAACTTCACTTTTTGCTTAACATAAGACTCTTTCAAGAGAGACTTTGGAATCCATATAGCTTTAAGCTTTTTATTTTCTTTTGATGTGTTAGAGAGAATATCTTCAATGATGGATTTTGGAACCCATACTTGTCTTGTAGTTTTCTTCTTAGATATCTCTTTTGACTTTATGCCCCCATGTCGATTAGAGGAGACATGGTGATCTTCTTTTTTTGATGAATTATTGTATTGGTTCTTTTTCTTGTATTGAACATTCAAGTTACTTCTAAAAGACTTGGGACTTGTGGAAGAAGAAGGAAAATACGACTGGTTTAGATGGGTGGGTGGATGAAAAGGATTCAAAGGTATGCATCTATGTTGATCTTGAGGAAAGATAGGAGATGGAGAGACATAAGGACCCAAGATGGATGATGAATTAAGAGAGTTAGGAGGGGAAAGTGAAGGGACATAAGGGCCCAAGATGGAAGGAAGATGTGAAGCCCTTAGTAGTGGTGGAGGAGGTCCAAGGATGGACGTGGAAGATGCAAAAGGATAATCAATAAGTTCATCAGCGTCTATATGACAACCAAGGATATCAACATCTTTAGAGTGAGCATTGAAATTTTCAATAGAATTGTGGACATCTTGAAGAGGAGCATCTTCTTTGATAGGATTGTTAAAAGCTTGCAAAGACTTAGGAAGAGTAGAAAGCGAAAGAGAGCATGGAGCGGTAGAACAAGAAGATGGAATACTTTGATCTTGACAAGGATCTTTGGATAGCATAAGCGCATCATTGTTTTCTTGATTTTCAATAGGCTCAACATTGGAAGTAACAACACCATTTTTAATAACCTTAATGGAAGTATCATCTTTGGAAAATGCAAGTGTAGTAAGGTTATTTTGATTGTCAATAAGCTCAACAATGTAAGTAGTAGCTTGATCTTTCTTAGGAGGTGGTGGAATGAATGAGGAAGAGCGTAGATGATCAAAAGAACCATGAAACAGATCAGAGACATCATGAAAAGAATTGGATGACATGGAGGGTTCTTGATCTTGATCTTTTTTTATATTTTTTTCTTTATCATTTTTAGAGTCCTCTTGACATGGAGCCACTTCTACAGACAAGGAAGCATGTTGGATTTGTATGGAAGACTTTGGAGGAGATGGTGAAAGACTAGCTGAAGTAGGCATTATAGCGCATGAAGTCTTAGGCTCTCTAGGTTCGACATTATTGAAAGTATTTGTAGCCAAGTGAAGGTTAGCTTGAGTATCTTTAAGAGGTGGCTCTTGAGGATAACTATAGGGAACCGCATGAAAAGCATTAGGACTTTCATTGGATGAAGGATTTATGAAAGATTTGGAAGACTCAGAAGCTTTAGGAAGTGTGTGGGTATTGGAGGAAGTGGCAGATGGAAGGGAACCATCACAAGACAAAGGTTCAACATTAATATGATCTTGCTTGAGAGTGCAACCTTTATTTTCAGCATGAAATCAGTGTGGTAGATTTTCTCTTCCTCAGTATTAATATTGTATTGTTCGCAAAAAATATCAAAGAATTCTTCAAATTTAGAGTCATATGGATCACCATCGCAGTCTACCCAATATGACTCCCCCTTAGAAATCACAAGTGTACCACGAGGATGATGCTTAGGAATAGAAGTTTCATGGGCATCACTACATTGTCCATCATCATAGTCATCATAGTCATCATAGGTGGGTGTGTCATTCTTTGTGGAAGAGACATCATAAGGACTATCACGTTGCTCTTTATGGTATGTCTTCTGAAGAGAAGTAAGACTCTTGGGAGAAGTAGAAGAAGAACGAGATCTTGAAGAAGAGGAAAATGAAGACCTAGTGGAAGAAGAATACTTGGATAATGAGAAATTCAAATAATGTTTAGAAGAGTCATGATAAGACTTGGAAGATGAGGAATTTGAATAATGTCTAGAAGAGTCATGATAAGACTTGGAAGATGAGGAATTCAAATGATTTTTAGAAGAGTCATGATAAGATTTAGAATGTGTGGAATGATTAGAAGATGAAGAATATTTGGATGAGATCATGAGTATGATTCTAGCAAAGGCGTCTGATTTAATTATCTTTTCTTTTATTTTTGCTATAAATTCATCACTCATGAGAATTTTGGAGGAACAACACTTTTCAAATATGTCAATGAGCTCAAGATCATCTATTCTTAATAAAGGTTCCAAAGCTAGATAGTCAAGATTCATGGTTCCAAAAGAGGAGAAATCAAGCATAGGAATGATAGAAAAATAGAGGAATGCAAACTAGATAGTAGGAGAAAAAGAATCAAGAAGAAGAAGAAGAAAAATTTTCCATGGGAATAGAAGACTTTAGAAGAACATGGGAAATGGAGAAGAAAGAAGAAGACTAAGAGCCATCTTGTGCAATTGATACCATAACGTTCATTGAGATGTTGAGCAACATGACAACACCTAGGATCTAAGATCTGGACTGACCAAGGAAGACTGAAAATAGAAGACCCTTGGTAATAGGATGACCTCACAAAATGTCAACACCAAACTAAGATAATCAAAGTTCTCTATTGTCCAAAGAGAAATGAAAAGATAGAAGAAGGGGCTTTACCAAAACTGTCAAAGAGGTGCTTCAAATCAAAGGGTGACTACCCTTGCACTTTTGAACTAGGAGGTTGGGCTAGGCCAAAATATAATTGAAATCAAGATTAAATGAAAATTATTTGGACAATAAGAGTATGAGAATTTCCCAAGAATGTAGCTCACAATTCTAGAGATAAACTTTCTCACCAAGAACAACCTTCTAATGTGATATTTCTCTTTGGCTAATGTGATATTGATGTTGATCTTGACCAATTTGTGCAAAATTTTGAGTTTTTAAGGTCTAATTTCAAGTTTCTGAATGTGAGGGTGAAAATGTCTGATTTCAATCACAAATTCAATAGCAATTGGATAGGTTTGCAAATAGTAGAGTATCAAACATGTCTTCAAACACTTGAAACAAGGGCAAAAACAACCTTGCCAAGAAAAGCACTTGTGATATCAAAAATAAAATTACACCTTATGGAAGTTACCGATTGTCTGTATGTTGAGAACGTTCACACTAGTATCACACAATTGAAAACACTTCAAGCAATATCTATTCTAAAAGGTCAAGGCTCAATACTTACCAACTTAGCCCACAACTTGATGCCCCCTTGCCTCACACCAAGTGGTTGCCCACAAGAGATATTAGCTTTGTCATGGAAGTGTCAAACAACACAACCAAAGCGACACATATGGTGAGTATCTTGGGGTGATCCGGGTTAGTCCACTTGGATCAATTCTTGCACTAAGAAGATAAGCGGCTAAATAAGGTGGCCTCTAACCTATGGTTCTTAGTAAGGGCTTCCATTCATAACACCCCTCTTGCTCCTCATGAAGGACTAGGACCTCGCGGCCTCAAGAGTACCTTAAGCATTCTTGCTCAATGCTTTCCCCATGGTCGCAATCCCATGAGCTACTCACATCAAGCAAAGATAAGTGTTATGTCTACCAAGGTTTTGTGTCCTTGATAGCCTTGAGATTATAGTGGGTTGGAATAGCTCGGTATTAGCTTGTCCTCACTTGGGTCATTCCTCTTGATTGCTCAAGAGCAGGCCCACTAAAGGATTCTAACAACTAAACAAAAAGTGGATCAACTCTTGAGGTTCAAGGTTTTTGGTTCACCACAAGGGTGAAGAGCATACTCTTCTATCTCAAGAATCTCTCCCAAACACACCAAGTAAAGTTCATTTACCCTCTTGTTTTCAAAATTTAAAGATGGGTCAAGATTTTCTGGTTCACCAAAATGGTGAAGAGCATACTTCTCCTACCACCCAAGAATTCCTACAACAAGATCTTAAGTGCTTAATAAATGAAATAACTAGTTTTTGCCACACTTAAAAGGAAAGCAAATAAACAAGCAAGTTTTTTTTGTTTTTGTTTTTATGCTTAGGCAGCCCTATAAAAAATATTAGTAGCCCTCTTTGACATGCGTTCTTTTGACAAATTTCAAGTAATGAGAGCACCTACAACCACAACTTGTTAGACTAACAAGAGTTAGGAGAATCAAAATCCAAAATCTATCAATGATTAGTACATGAAAAATTAGATAATTTGCAAAAATAACTGATCAAATGATAAAATCTGAAAATGAAACCATCATGGTTGGATTAGGCTTGGAAAGACCTTTCCAACAATATATCACACTTAAACTTTTGATACCATTTGCAAAATTTAAAAAAAAAATAGGCACCCATTTTCCAGAGGCACGGATTTGAAAACACTGGAAATTTCAAAAAATTTCAAAAAGATAGCTAACAACCTGAAACTTGCAAGATAGATAAAATAGCCCAAAAATAGCTCACTATCAGGTACAGACACAGTACAGACACCAGTATCACGCGATACTTTGCAGTATACTGGGGTGATACTTTTTAGTCTGCACAATATTTCGCCTTATGCCAGGTGATAGAATTCACAATAGCTAGGTGATACTTCTGATAGGCGAAGTATCATGCGTGCATACAGAGAAGTATCGCACGATACTTCTGGAAAGTATCGTACGATAGTCTGAGAAAAAAAAATAGAGACAAAAAATTAAGCTAAAAACTTGCCGAAAAATTAATGGAAAATGACAAAAATGCAGAAAAAGAACGGACAAAGCTAGTCTACTCTGCCCCACGGTGGGCGCCAAAAATGTACACACTAAAATGGTGCACTTCTATGAACCATTACATGCAAGGTTGCTCAAGAATGAGGACTCACAAAGCGGCTCATAGCTCTTTATGCATGGAGTTGCAAGGGACTATGATAAATTTGCTCTCAGCTAGAGCTACAAGCTTGTGACCTTGCTAGTCAACCACACAACGAGAGATTCAAATGAGGACAAGGGAAAGAGTGCCAATATCCTCAAGAATCACTATGAAAATGCAATGCAAACTAGTCTATGGAAATGAAAA
Organism: Chamaecyparis obtusa; assembly: GCA_027943335.1. Taxonomy (NCBI): domain Eukaryota; kingdom Viridiplantae; phylum Streptophyta; class Pinopsida; order Cupressales; family Cupressaceae; genus Chamaecyparis; species Chamaecyparis obtusa. The sequence goes on along the minus strand of BSBK01006227.1, from coordinate 53,738 downwards.
TGCAATGCAACTAAGCTATGAAATGGAAAGAACAAGTGTTACAAATCCTTCTTATTTAGACTATGTGAGATTAATCTATTGCATAAAAGGAAATCTACACTAAGAATGCCATTATCATGCAACTATGAAAGAAAATATGAACTAGATAGAATGCAACAAAGATCTTCAAAGCTTGGATGCAAAAGTGTCTTCAAAGAAAGCTCCAAATGACCTAGAAAACCTGCAACATAACAATAGCATGAAAGAGATGGATATCCAAATGAAGGAGAGAGCTCTCCTTTTATAAGAAATGAGGTGAAATGGACCATTGAGATTAAGAGGCAAAAGTCTTAATCAGCGGTGGAGCTTGAAAGAGGAGCAATTCATGTGCACAAGTATCCTCCAATGAGAAAATAGGAGTTGACTTTATGTCCATATGAGACAAAAAGTGCTTTTCTCCTTTTTATAAAATGAAAATAATGCTTTATTTGTGCAACTTAGGATAAGAGGAAAGTGGGGGCTTTTTATTTAATAAAAGGGGAGGAAATTCCTTTTAATTAAATAAAGGTTTAGGATAAATGGTTAGCCCATAAGATAAAAATCCAATATATGATCGAAATTAAGACTTGATCAAGAAATTGATATTGTTGAAAATATTGACTATTGATAAAACTGATTCAGGATAAATAAATTGAATAAATGGGGCCCAGAGTCTAGGCAACCATTTTTGGGTGCATACACTATCAAGTATACCAAGTATCATAACAAGTATCAGAACACCCACTGGGGCTACACCTTTCGCTTTAGTTTATGGGTCGAAAGCGGTACTACCTATTGAGGTTGAAATCCCATCACTAAGAATCAAAATGCATGGTCTAGTAACTGATGATGACTAGAGAGTGTCTAGGTTGCAAGAACTTGAACTACTAGATGAGCACAGACAAATAGCGTATGATCATCTCAGAATATATCAGAAAATAATGTCTAGAGGCTACAACAAGAAAGTTAGACACAAAGAATTTCAGGTTGGCGATCTAGTCTTGAGAGAGAATCCTAAAAATCAATCACATAAAGAGCGCAAGGGAAATTTTGAACCCAACTGGCTGGGTCCCTTTGTTATCACTGCTACTTTTGGCTCTGGTGCCTATCAACTCTCAACGACAGAAGGAGAACAGCTCTGAGAACCAATCAACGTTCTCCATCTAAAGAAATTCTATGCCTAAGGCATTCAGTATATGGTAAAATGTCCCCAAAAAATTAAAAATAAATAAATATCAAAAGTATAAAAAAATAAAAAAATATCAAAAGTACAAAAAAATTGAAAAAATGAAAAATATCAATCGCATCTTCAAATCTAACAAGAGCTAAATCCTACATGAAGGTTCCTCCAATGAAATAGCAAGTACAATCCTTTTTCAGGATCAAAGTCAAAATCTGAGATCGTTCATATTATTAACTACTTGCATAATCGACCTTCTATCATCACAAAAATCTAGAATTCAACTTAATTGATTATCTTACATCAAACTATCAAAATTTCAACTTGGTCAAAGATGGAAACTCATGGTTTAAACCTAGTCAAACTTGGTCTTCTAGACCTCCAAACGATGCAGAATGCATTCTTGAACGTGTTTAACCACTTCTCAAATCAATTAACATGCTTCTGAACCCTATTCAACGCTGACTTATCTTGTCAGATTTCAATTTTAATCCCGAAGGGGGCATGGTATTGCATATCATTCAAGTCTATTAATCTAAATCTATAATCAATCTTTCCTCAGTAATCAAGATAACAACCACATCTAGTTGCTGATTCATCAAAAGACCTCATCGCTCGGGGAAAATCAATCATCGCTTGGGGCATATCAGATTCATCAAGATTCATATCAATCTGGTATTCTCTTAATCTTGTAAACTGTATCAGTTTTTCGTAACCATCAGTTCATTAGTGTTATTTCCTTGGTTCTTCATAACTGAAGGGTTTAGATGTGATACCAATGTGATTCTTATCGACAATTGGGTTTGGAATTGGTCACTCACTTCTTCGCAATCATAAGGTTTAGAATCAAGTGTTTTGACACTTTTTCGCAATCATTAGTTCATTGCTGTTATAGTTAACATTATCTTTAGTCATTCAGGACCTGTCATCTTCATATCAATTTCAATCAGTTTCTGCTTCATATCAATATCAATTTCAAACATCAATTTCAATATCATACATAGACTATCTTTGAACCACTGCGCTTCGCACAACAATTCAAAGAGGGGCAAAATGTAATACCCCAAAAATGGGCTATAGGTTCATTAACCTCCTACATCATCAAATCAAACGAAATCAACATCGAAGTCCTAACCTAAGGCACATCTGAACATCATCGAATCCTAATTGATAATCTCGAATTCTGCATCAGAGAATATTCCTAGTAGTGTTCCTATTTATCTTAATTATCTTTAATTTAATGATTATTTGGTGATAAATCTTATTTATCCTAAAGTTTGATTAAATTGAATATTCTCAATATTTAATTAATTAGATTTAATACTGCCACTTAATTGTTTTAATTGAAGTTAATTCTATTTATTTCTAAATTTTATTATTTAATTTTGACAATAAATAAAAATTCCTATCATTAATTGATTAAATTCTTATTTAATTAATTAAAGCAAATTGTCAATTTTTAATAATATTATTTTTGAATAAAAGTTTGAAATATAATTGATTAACCCATAAATCAATTGTTTTAATTTTAAAATTAGTTAAGTTGGAAATAAATCACTTTATTTATTAAATTAATTCATAAATAAAACATGCACAATTAGAAAAGCAGACAACTATCAATTATCAATTAAATCTAAAACTCTATTTTGAGTTGATCTCTACTTTTGCATGTTTTTGTGAGTTAATTATCCTTTATTTAAAAATAACTCAAAAATCAGCCTGAGTTATTTGAGTGATTTATGGCTTTCTTTCATGCACCTCCAAAGCCCTAGATTTCTATAAATTAAGGCCTCAGCTCTTCATAATTCATCTCATATTTTTGCAAAAATTATGCTGGTGAATTGCTATCTGGAGAATCAAAGCTTCCTTGCGAATTAACCACATTTGTGAGATCACTTTTATTTTCATATCTTAGAATCATTTCATATCAAGTTTTCATCATCATTCTTATTGCATAGAAACCCCCCCCCAAAAAAAAGATTAATTGCATTCATTCCATATCTAGATTTTGCATTCAAATCCTTCGTTTAGGTGTCGTCAAGGTCACTGATCTCGGTATAATCTGAGAATACATACTCGCATCTACTAGAAGGTAGTAAATCACCTGGTTAGTTTAGTTTTTCAATTATTGCATGATTTTGATTTTAGCTAACCTCTAATATTTTACTGAAGTGTTGTGTCTACAAAATAGGTACAATTTTCACACACAAAGGTATAACCCCAAAAGGGTTGTTGTAATTGGTCCTAATAGGCTTGATTTCCAAGTGCACTAGTGAAATCTTGTGGGCATCATCCCCACATGTGGTTTTCTCCCTCTAAGAAGGGTTTCCATTGGAAAAATCTTGGTGTAAAGTGTTCAATTATATGAATGTTTTATGTGTTGTGTTTTTACTTAATATTCACATTTACATGTTGGTTAATTGGAAAGATAATCAATGAAAGTTTTAGATTTGTGGTTGCACTGATTCACCCCCCCCTCTCAGTGCCTTAGAATACTAACAATTGGTATCAAAGCCTTGTGCCCTTGAAGAATTCTAATAGCTTGGGAAAGATCCTTGAGGCAAATATGGAGGCCGGGTTTGAGATACAAGAGGAAACTTGATGAAGATCAGTTGAAGCAATCTTTGGCCAAGTGACAAGAGATTTTTGAACAACTGAATGGTACTCAAGACTATATTGAGAAATTGTCTAAATAGAGTGGATATGAGGAATCTGAAGCATCCCTAGAGGCCATGGGTGAGGAGAATGAACAATTATACAAAGAAAGGAAAAACCTAAATGATAATTTGAAGCCCAATCAATCAGAATGTGTGAAGTGATCTAAGAAAGGAAGATTGTTGAAGATTCCCTAAAAGATAAGGACCAAACATTGAAGGATAAGGAACATGAACTTTTCAAGTCGGAGAAAGAGGTAGGTACCTTGCATGCATATCTTCATGAGACTAGAGTGGAAATGGAAGATCTAAGAGGAGAACTCAACAATATGATGATGAGCAATGAGAATTTGGGAAGAGAAAATGAGAGTATGAGAAATGAGAATGAACAGTTGAGGGGTGAACTGAAGAAAGCCAATGACAAGTTGAAGAAATTGCATGAGAGTTATGAGAAACTTGATGAGCACCTGCGAATCCAAAGAAGAAGAAAGGACACAACTAGTGTAGGCTATATTGGTCAGACTACTTTTGAGATTGGTGAATCTTCTGGAGCTAAGGATGAAAAGCCACCAAGAGAATCTGTACCTAAGGTAAATACCCAGATTCTTGGTAAGAAACCCTACAAGCCTGTATATTTAAATTGTCATAAAGTGGGTCATACTTCTAATGTTTATAAAAACTATTAAATTAATAGGCTTAATAATTTTGATGGGTGTTTCTATAATTTCAATAAGTAGGGACACACTCCATATGATTGTAGATACAAATCTAGCTGTAGATCTTGTAGCTTTGATGGATATTGTTATACATGCAGAATAAGGACTTGAAGACCTGTAATAATGGACCATAGAGGACAACGGGTATGGCATATTTTCACTGTCATAAGATTAGTCATCTAGCAAGAAATTTTAGAATGAGAAACCAACCAACCGGTAAATTGGTCAACAAATCATAAAGGAAAATAAATTGTTAATGTGGAAGAGACCAAGAAAGAGATGAGTAAGATTTGGAAGAATAATGATGACAATAAGACATCAGAAGGATCCTCATCACCATCAGGTGTGGATGGTTCATCATCAAACTAAGTCACCTTTGACTTAGGGGGAGAAAGTACTATTGAATCCATCTACGAACCCCCTACAAATGCACGATAAGATCTATCAACATTATAAGATGCAATAAGTTATTCTAGAGCTTTTTGAGAATTTTTGTGATGTTTTGATCATCGGTAATGAGGTATGAGTCAATCAGTTAAAAATGAAAATTCTATCGGTAAGAACATTTAATGCAAGCATGTGAATGTAAATAAATAGACTATTTTCAATTTCATTCTTACCTTACATACTTTGAGAGCTATTGTAGAGTGAAAGAAGTTCTATTTGAGTTCTATTCTAAGTTTGAAGCTATAAGAAAAGATTGTCTATGTTGATCTAGGAAGAGTAGTCAATTAGTGTTGTCACATTCTTTGTCAAGAACCCTAGCTATGTACAGTTTGAGGTATTTATCAGTTATTTGTGTGTGTAATTGAAAACTAATATGGCTACTCTTAAGTTGATTGACATAACTAGAGACCACAACCAAACTTTAGACGACACCCATTCAAGTTGATGAAGAATGATCCAGCGGGTGCCGTACCTATTATACCCTATGGAGTTCCACATGTGGAAGATGTAAGAGCTTATATTCACTATAAATTAGAAGATTCAGGATCAAGTTCAATATATGATCAGTACAAGAAGTTGTGTGATGATAATTTGATATTGAAGGATGAACACAAATATATTTTTGATAAAGGTTTTCATCATGTTGTTAAATATATTGATGAATTTGAAGATGAACAAATAAGATATATTCTCAACAAGATACACATGATCAGTTCATATAGTTGGACAGACCGCATATGATAACCAAGGAAGCAATCCTTACTATAACTGGTCTATCTACAACTGGTAGTGTACCCATTCTTTGTATCATTATCAAGGAAGAGGTGGTTAAATTGAAAAATTCTAAATGGGATGGGCATGCGATGACTGTGAATGATATCACAAATGAAGAATATAAATATACATCAATGGTGATTGAATACAAAGTCTATCACTCCATTCAAGGGAATAGTATACCCGATGGTGCCATTCATACTGTCCACATGATGATTAAGGAAAATAAAGATTATGATATAGCTAAAGCACTAAGGGAGTAGCTAATGCTAAATCTCAAGAAGATCAAGGAGGATAAGAGGCAGAAATTCAAATATGGTTAGTTGATTGTATGTTTATTCTTCTATTTTTAGAATATGTTTCTTTGCATTGATAGTATTACTTGGTCAAATGATACACCGGTCTTCATTCAAATAAAAAATTGTATAAAGGTTTTGGGAAATTATTTTACTAGAAAAATATGGGGATATTTGCAAGATTTTTATTAAAGGATGCATGAGAAAGAAAGGATACCTTCAGACATTGTAGAAAAGTACAAGGATACCATATGTTTAATGGTAGATACTAATACTTATTAGATGGAAGTAGTGGAGCTAAGAACCTCATGGGTTATGCCAATGAGATATGAAGTGGATGTTTGATTAATTTATGGAAAGTTAAGTACTGAGAGGGGAGGGGTGAATCAGTACTTCAAATTTTTTTTATCTAGCTTTCTTAACCATTCACTAAGTCACAAATTTGCATGTAATAACATAAAAAATAAAAAAAAAATCATAACACACAACTCATAACACCATTATTTTGGTATCGTAGAAATCCTTGTTAGAGGATTAAAAATGCGGTGGGGATGACATCCACAAAACTTCACTACTGCAGTAAAAATTCTTCTCAGTTAGAGCTACAATGTTAGCTATTTTGAACAGCTTACCCTGTTAAGAGTATTAAGGGTAAAAGCACAATAAGCTGTCACCCTTTTATAAAGGAAAACGCTAACAAAATCAAAGTTGTTCAACTTCAATAGTATAAAAATGACATGTCTGTTTTGAATTTGAAGATGATGTAAACTAATTAAATGTGACAAAATGGATTAAGTTTATGATTAATATTTTTAATAATTTTTTTGAATAAGAATTTATATGTTTTTTTAATTTTTAAAGACAATTTTTCAGTTGTTAAAAAATGCTAAAAATTAGGGGTCTAGTTCCCACCAAAAAATTATATGTAAATAAACTTTTTTCCCCCTAATTTCAAAATATGTCATAAATGACATATATAGCTAGTGCATGAAGAAATAACAATTGGTTTGTGACCTATATTTTCTCTTTTATAACATTTCAAATTCTAACTCACTGAAATCAACGGTTTTCATCTCGCAACATATTTTTCATAACAAATATATCCCAATAAAAAAAAAAAAATATATATGCTTGAAGAGGACTCTCTCCTCTAGTGCACCATATGTTTTTTAAATTTATTTAATATGATTTACTATTTTTTCCTTTCTCTGAATCAACATCTCCTTGACTATTAAATACCTACTTGTAATATTTTTTAATTACAATAAACTATGTCTAATTACAACACTATAACATCTATATGAGGATATTCTTGACTCTGATCTCTACAAAAGGGTATTATTTTATTTTTAATAAAATATTATTAAAAATATTAGGAGTTATTGAAACACCATTTTTCTGAAATAATTTTATTTTTATGATAATTGGACCGAAAGTGGTATAAAACATGCATTTAATAGACATTTCCAATTGGAAAAGTTAAATCACTTATCTAACTTAGCTAGAATGAATCTAGCTAGACCATATGTTTAACCAAAATTAATTTTTAGTTAGAAATACTAAAATTCAACTGTGCTATTAAGTTAGCCTAAAAAGTGACACCTGATTGTGCTTTTACACTTAACCCTATTAAGAGTCTAAAGACCAATTAAGTCTGTTCAATAACATGATCTTCGTCCATCAACTTTACTTGTGCTGAATCATCAGGATTCATACCTTCAGTATCCTTGGCCTCGGTTTCCATTACATCTTCACCATCTTTAATATTATCTATTATATCTTCTATGATGATCTCTTCTTTATTTGTAGTCAAATCAATGGGATCTGACTTCCCTTGAGTTTCCTTGATTTCAGTCAATTGGTCGGGAAAGAATATATATCTCGACATGTCATCTATCTTTTTTTAAACTTCTAGTTTACCAACCATTATCTTTAGTGCTCTACTCTTGACTAGGAATCTCTTTGAATATAAATGCAGTGCTTCCTTGATTTCTATTGTTGATAATTCATGAACAATTATAGCTAGGGAGATCTCTCCCTCATTTTGTTTTTAGATGTCATTGCATACTTCTATCTTGCATCTATTTTTTGATAAAGTTCATATGGTAACTGGTTGGTCAACACAATAGCTTCTTCAATCTTCTCTTTTTCCTCATCACTCATATTCTCATATTTTAGTTGTTTTAATCTTGAATATCCTCCATAGTTCTTGAGCATTTTAAGTGATTCATCCAAGTTTCTTTGTTTAGGTGCGTATTTTTTTACAACTTTAAATTGAGTTACATCTTCTGACTCAGTTTCACTATCTTCTTGTAATCTCAACTTCCTTCTTGGTCTACCTGAATTTTTTATTTCTCTTGAGCATGTAAACTTTAGTCTTTTATTTTTATGCCTCTTGTTTCTTATTTTCTCTCGGTGTGGAGGACGACCTTGTTAGTGGTCTTGCACCGATCAGACTAGGGGTTTCCTTCTTCATTCTTAATTTTGTCCCTTTGATCTCCGAAGGACCAACTTCATCTTCTTCAAGAACAATACTCAATTTTTTTGATAAACTACTAATCATTTTGCTATTTTTCCTTAAGGCCTTAGGTATCAATATACCCAGTTTGATTTTATTCTTTACTTCCTTGTATGTGCCATATGGAGTGGCTTTCTTATCAAAGAGTTTCTCTAATAAACCTTCAATTTGCAATGATGTAACATCAATGTCCATTTTATAACCCATTGGTGGTAACCAAATGGTTCTTGGCTCCACAACTGTCACTATACAAGTGTTGGTATCCACTTCAAAACATATATCATCCTTGTATTTTTCCACTAGATGAGGTAGAATTTTATAAAATTCTTATGCATCTTAGCTTGAAATTTTGAAAAATAATCATTCATGATTGTGTCAAAGTTATCTCCTAAACTTTGAATAAACTCATTTATTTGATAGATTATCAGTTTGTTCACATTCCACACTACATCATCGATTAATGGAAAGAAGTTATGAAAGTAGAAAAATATGCATACCAGTAGTGAACCAAACTTCAAAGTATTGGTCTTTGCCTTCCTGATTGTAATCATATTGTCATCTAGTAACTGCTTCAATAAAATCTCACAAAGATCTATCTTCATATTTTTCTTCACAATCTTGTAAGCTATATCAATAGCTCCACAAGGTACACTGTCTACCCGAGATGACTAGAAGATTTGGTAGGATATTATGTTGCACGTGAATCTTAGCTCAAGATCATCAACATTAGACAAATTCAGACCTCTTCTGTCCCATTTAGCTTGAGTAAGTTCAAACAGTTTATTCTTGTCTGTTTTCTTGTGTGCTCTCATTCTATCACCGATCAGATATCCAGTAACAATGTGTGGTACATCTTTTGTGATTTTAACAGGTGCATGGAGCCACATGAATTGATCATGTACTCAACTCTTGAAATAATTCTCATCCATTCCCACTTGATTACTTTCGGTACATGCATAGCATGAATGAAACCCTTGGCTCTAAATGTGTATGATCATCCTTCAACTTCCTGTTTACACATAGGTTTCGATAGGATGTGTCAATCTTCGCTTGGCAAATTTCCTCTATCTTGCAATTTATGAAGGCACAAATATCTTCAATAAGAATAACTCTCAGTGGGATCAAGATAGCGCTCCATATTTATTAGCTTCAGCTGTTACGATGGGTGGTAGCTTATAGTTTGGATTGAATGGGTCAATCTTCTCCACAACAAAAAGCTTTTTTACTTTGGGTGCCATTGATTCACATAAATAATTGCTTAACTATAGGGTTTTGATTGAATAACAACTTAGTTACATTAACACAACTTAGGAAACACTAGCAATATCTTGAATGCACTAGAAAAAGCTTAGATTTTCTTGAATGATCAATTGAATGCTCTTGGAAGACTCATATCTGCACAATGCTTCAAATGCTCTAAAAAATGTCAGGTGAAAATGAAATAACAAGAGCTTTATTTATAGTTTTTCCTTGATTAGGGTTTCCAAGGGCTATAATTTTAGCATTAAATATTCTCTACTGATTCCCTTTTCACCGATTACCAAATGCATTTTCTTTTCATTGATTGGAACAAAATAACATATATTCTTACCAATAAAAATATAAAATGTCAAATTCACAACATATATCCAAATGAATATTAATATGATAATATGGATCTTTGCACAAATGTTAGGAACTGATTTATGATAGAATTTTAGTTATCAACTCCTACACATACCTTTGATTGATTAGGTGAAGATAGGTGCACCCGATCCACAGGATGTGGTTCTATTAGTTGTTCCAAGTTTAGTTCCATCATCTTGAGACTTCCTTCTCCGTGTTTTATTTATTTGATCTCTTATCTTATCAACATTAACTTGAGAATTTTCACTTGATTGTTCCTCGGTTGGGGCTTTGCCTCGATACCTACAATGTTTGGCTAGGTGACTGATGTTGTGACAATGAAAATAAGCCATTCTAGAATTTCTCCATGATCTTCTATTGTTCCTTCAATGCATCAAAATGTAATTTGCAGCAATGTTTCGAAACCTCCCACTTACAATACATGTAATTCTTGTATTGTAGTCCCATGGTATAGTTGATCCTTGTCGGTTATTAGCAGTATTCTATTGATTAGGTACCCAATTCTCATTATTTCTTTATGACCTGGATTCTTCAGACTTGTGACAATATTTGTTGCACTTATTGCAATATCATTGAATCTTGGCTTCCTTGTATTATTAGCAATCCTTGATATACACTCAAATGCTTTGTGACCATACTTATTGCAATTGTAACAATAACCATTAAACTTAGGAATGCTCAGTGGATTACCTATTTTTCTCTTGTAGACATTAGTTGTATGACCTGGTTTTCCACAATGATAGCAAGTAGGCTTCTTTGTCTTTGGTGGGATAGTAGTATCTTGTTTGGCTTCTTGATTTGAGGACTTTCCCTTCTCGGTGGTGTTGTTTGCATTAAATCCAAGTCCAAAATTATCTCTTGGTTGTCTCTAACCTCTGATTTGTTCATCCAATATCCTTAATGTTTCTTCATTCCTTTTCAAGACTTCATTAGCATCCTTTTCAAAATTTAGTTCATTCTTCAAATGTTCATTTTTTGATCTTAGTTTAACAATCTCTCCAACTTTCCTTGCAACTTCCTAATTTGCACTGACTAGTTGTTCTATCAAGCTGTAGTGAATTTGTGTCAACCTCAGTATTTCCCCATCTTTGTCATTCAACCTTGCATTAATTTCCATTCTCTCATCTTGAACCATTCTTATTTCATCTTCAACTTTTCTCATTTTTTTTCTAGGACTTCACACATTCTTATTGATTGAGATTCTTGTTCTCTTTTTAGTACAAATTAATGGCTTGGAGTCGAGGGTTGTGACTATTGCATAGAAGGAAGTGGACAATAACTAGGTGGACCATAAGCAATAGTGAAGCTTTTCATGACCTCTAAATTCTTCTTGCAGCTCAATGGTGACAACCCTACTCGTAGATGCATTTTTTAACCTAATGAAAAGAATACCTAATAGATGGAAGAAATACCTTTTATACACATTGATCTGTATGCTTTGGCTACATGAGGAAACTTATTATTTGACACTCAAGATTTTTCCAAGAATTCAATATGCTTTCAACATGTCAACTTGATCATGTGTGTCATAGCCACTATCATGACAGTAACAACAATAGTCTAAGCAATCAAAAAAATGGTGTATTCAAAGTCAATGGTTTGGAGTAGCATTCATCTTATGGGATTGGTTTTATTGCAGTACATGTTTATTGACTTGAACAAGGTTTCTTTATAGGTCTTATGGGATTGGCAAAAAATAATGGAGTGGGCTATCTTGATGTTTGATATAACTAGTTTACACAAGGGCTCAATGACACAACAAATATCTTAAAGGATTTGGAAACTCTGACTAATTTTTAAATAAAACTTGTTGTTTAACAAAAGAGACCAATGTGAATTGACATTAGGGATATCCCTAGGCAAAAAGAAAATATCTTCAGGGATTTGGTTAAGCTCTGAATATTTCCTAATAATAATTGAGTGCCTAATTTTTTGAGAAAATATTAAACCTAATCACTTAGGAAATTATTTTGTAATGTTATTATTTCAGTAGTATGACCGTATTTATGATGCCTTGCATCAAGTTGCACCCATTTGAATATCTTCACCCTCTTACAGGGCCTCGGGTCATTCAACCCTTACTATAGTTAAAGTAGTTGAGGTTTTCACCTTTTCCCATTTCCTTGTCAAATAAAATCAATGGTCCACTAGAGATTTTCTCGTTCCATTATGGTGTTTCTACATTCATTTTTACAATCACATCATTGGAAGTGTAATTGCGCATGGAGCAATAAAACCGGTAATGGGTTTGGTTGTTTGTAGGAGAATAAGTCACATAACCCATCATGGGAGCCATGGCCATGTGGAGAAGGATGAATCCTGGCATTTGGTGAGGATTTTGCTCTAATATTTTCATTGAGACACTCAAATTTTTAGTTCATATTTCATGTTTTATATTCTTTCTAAATGTTTTGTTGTGGCTTTGCATTAACAAAGAAGGTAAATTTTTTAGATTCAAGAGTTCTTGTCTCAAGGTAATTCTAAATTTGTTGTTGAAAGTTGTTTTTTTTAAAATGTTTATATCACCTCTAGATATCCAAGAGAGAATTATTCTCATTGACCTACATTTCTTTGGTGAATACATTGATTTGAAACTCTCCTTTGTTGTAGTCTACTATCAAGTTGAAAAACTATTGTCTATTTATTTACAGCTCTGAATAAATATAAATTTTCCATAAAGAATTGTAGGAGCTTGGATTTAAGTTGAGTTATCTGCAATTTTTTTGATCCATAAAAAACATGGTTCTACACAAATAAATTGTGATATTTTCTAATATCTTTGTGTCATAATGCTTGTATTTTAGTGCAATGTTGTTGTGCCTCCAATATTTACACATTTCAAGTTCTATATTCTCAATTATTGAAGAATATCAACTAACATTTTATTTTGTTTTTGTCCATGAGGGGTTACAAAAGATCCCTCAAATTTCTAGGCTGCTTTATTGTGGCCACAAGTTTGTGCAATCGAATCATGTAGTTGATGTTTTCATCATGTTTATATTCCATCTTTACTACTAGTACTCAATTGTATGTATTGAACAAATATCTAACATAATTGACAACCAGATTGCACACCCATCATTATTCATTCTGTAGATATATATGCTTGTAAATACATTTTAGCATTATTTATTTGTTGTTTTCTATGAGATACAACTTTAAAGGAAAATGCCATTATATTTATCTATTCTTTTCTATTCCTTGACATCTAGGTTGTTCCATCTATTGAGTCTCTCAACCAAGTCATCAATAATAGTCTAACTCTCTCATCATGCACGTCTGCAGACCAATCACTTGCCCCAACATTTGCCTTAGCCAAGGTTTCAAGTCTATTAATTTTCTTTCTACTATTATTCACAAGTATTAAATCAATGACATAGAAAAATGTTAAAATATTAAATCTATCGTACACATAAATTATATAAATAAATTCAAATGAATTTGTTTCTTTTGTTCTTCATATTGTATGTACATGTAGAAATATTAAGGGTTCATAATTGTAAGATTGAGTTGAACATATATGAAAGATTTCGTAGATGTTGTAAATACTTGAGTTATCTCGAAAGGTATACTAGTACTCATAAATAATGTTTGATATTGTGAGTGAGATATTTATATATACTAAAACCTACTCAAAGTCAACTAATTATCTATCTTAACATATTTATCACTTAGCGGGAGTCGTTATTTTTGAAATGAGAGTGAGTGGGAGTGGAGCGAGGGTTTCACACGCAGGGGAAGAGGAAGAAGATGGTGATGATGCAGATGAGGAGGAAGATGACGATGTTTTATGTGATGATGCGATGGATAGAGTGGATCCTGGTTCAATGTTGGAGCTTGCTACTTTTTCCAATGGCATGTGCCCTCCTTCTATGCTTTCTTCTATTTTCGCGACTATGGATCCCTTTATTATATGGGGTTTTAGGACTGTATGGTGTCCTATTTTTTTGGGGGGTCTTCATTTTTTCCCTAATGGCCGTTCTCCTGTGATTGGCATTATCCATTGTCCTTCGGTTCCTTCGGCTTCCTAGCTGCGTGCTTATTTTGGAAGAGGGATTTTTTGGACCTGGAGGGGGATTCTTTGCAGTGATGGGAGTTTAAGGTCTTTGGGGTTGACCTTGATGATCGAGACTGGTTATAGAGCTCTGTGTGGCTCTCTGGTGGATGCTCAGCTTACGGCTGTTGTTCTTCCAATATCAGCCTCTTTTCTTTGGGGACAAATGGTTCTTTGTTCCCCCCATTGTAAGTGCAGTGAGAAATGTCTGCACTATGGGCTGGTTCTGTGGAAGGTTGCTGATTGTCTTGAGGGGACCTCTTCTGTATTCCCTCTGCTGTTGAAGGCAGGTAGTTGGAGCTTTACTCTGTTTGTGCAGATGTTGGGTGTGGGTGGTCTTCTTGCGAAGGACTGGTGGAAGCCATGTGTTTTCTAGGGCTTTTTTGGTTTTTGGATCTCCTTTATGGAGTTTGGAGTTGTTGCAGGCTATGACTTGCCTGAAGGAAAAAGTGGTGTTAGCTCTTCAATTTTTTGGAGAGCTGGAACTAAGTTTTGTGAACAGGCTGCTTACAGACCTTATGGATATGTCACTCCTTTTGGCCAGCTTCGTTTGACCAAGATAAATCTCAGGTTTGGGAGTTTGGTGAGGGATGGAACTATTCTGTACATTCTTTCTCTAGTTGGGGTCTATAGCAATGTGGACTCTTGGTTTCAGCTCGAGATAGCTTTGTTTGGTGGAGACGGGGTGTCTGCACAACTTACTAGCTTGAGGGCTTTTTAGAACTCTGTGGTTTTGAGAAGAGTGTTGTTATCCAGGAGGAGGGCTTGGGTCTTATTGCTTGCTTCTTTCACAACTCCTGTGGAGGTGGAGTAGACTCGTATTGGAGGTGGACAAGGAGATTGTAGCGGGTTGGAAGATCTTTGACAGTGTTGGCCTGGGCTGGAGGTTTAGTTGTTCCTGGACCTTTGTTCTTGACAGAGAAAGATGGACAGACTATTTGTTGCCTGAGTTTGTTTCTTCAATTTTATGGTGATGAAAGTGTCTCTCTCTTTCAATTTCTTTTCTTCCTGTGATCGGGTGATTGCTGACAATTTTAAAGGACTCACTCTGGTCCTTTGTTTTTGTTTTTGGTTAAAGTTTGCAGCTTTTGTGGGAGCTTGTCCCAAGATGATCTTTGATAGTGTTGACTATGGTTGGCTGTTTAGTCACATCCAGACCTTTGTTTTTGACAGAGGTAGATCCAGGGTGCTGGTTTATCTTGTCTTTTATCACTTGTTGCTGTTACTCCGTTAATGGTTTCAAGTGTCAACCCTTTGAACTTGTTCCTTATTTGTACTACGGATCAGCACCCTCTTACTGCTGCTTTATTTAAAAACATATTTATCACTTGATCAGCGAAAAATTACATCATCATTTACCCTTTCTTTAAGGGATGCTTAATGTTCGGGCCACTTCATATAACTATTCACTACAATATTTTAACACATTTGCCATGATAATGAATGCACCCACTGCTATATTCACGAATTTTTTAAGGCAAAGGTGTTTGCCCTTATTGTAAGCACCTGGCTTGTCATTTACCTTTCTCGGCATACAGAAAGCAATGTTGATGTGTAAAGTGCAGAAAAGCATGTGAAGTGTTATTTCCTAACTGAACCATTTTACGTTGAGTGTAAGTTGGATTTTGACGGAATAACACGAATGTACCTGTCATGTTCCTCACGTTACTTGTACTAGCCGCCGAAACAAAAATTCTACGTACCATCTTGGTGGCGTTCGTTTTCGAAGAAAATTATGAACTTCCACGCGCTTTAGCGTTGACAACATAAATTCTCAATAAGTTACTTTCACAGCGATTCGTATAGAGATATCAACACGGTTAATTTCCTGGAGAGTAGAGTATTTGGCGTTTGATGAAAGCACGGATTTTTGAAATATAACTAAATCGTGTAAGTTGGTATTGGAGGGAATGCCTCAACTTACTTGTAACCAAAGAAAACTAAAATTCTTCTTCCTTACCATACTCAGGAAGTTGCTTTGCGCGCAGCCAGGGTTGACATAAGCTTAATTTCTGGGCGAGTAGAGTAATAAAGATTGATTTTCGAAGAAAGTACCCACTGACAATACAACGTTTTTGTAACGAAGTTCAATGAGAATTACACTTGTCTATAAATAGTAGCTGTAATTGTGAAGCTCAACGAGATAGATAGAATCATTGTAGTAAAATCTGTGCTTATTCTTCTCTGTAATTATCAAGTTGCTTTAACAGAGGGAGAGAGAATAGAATGGGCAGGTCAGGGCTTATGAAACTGATTGTACTTTTCCTTCTCATCTGTGTTATTTGTATTATCAATGTTTGTGGGAGGCAGAATGAGTATACAGGCATTGCAAGTAAGCATTATCGTGCTAAGCTGATTGCAAACGTGGAGAAGACAGGGTCGCCATGTCCTTCAGAGCCGAGCTGTAATGGAGATTTTCCAGACAAAAGATGCTGCCCACAAAAGAAGAAGCCCTGATTCAGTTATCCTCAGACGAAATTCTGTAGTTTTGTTGCCTCATCTCTCTTTAGGCAATAAGTAAATAAATCTATATTCCTTTCTCATAGAGCCTAAGGATTAGTGGCTAAATGTTAATTGTTCCTGTTCTATCAATCAAATCTGTGGCTCATACAAAGGCTGCTATTTCTATTAGCTTACAATGGTAAGCTTTTTCCTTTTTAGTCATACTTATTAATAATATCAATATTTATTGTTAAAAAAAATAGAATTATTGCTGGCAAAAATAGACGGAAGTAAATATATTCAATTTGTTATAGACATAGAATGCACACTAGTAATAAATAACAGGAAATTTTAAACTAAACAAATTGTTAGATGTTAATTTCTATTTCTAAAAATAGAATTTTCAAAAGATTTATACAAAGAGGATTAAGAACTATCAATTTATTTTGAGAGGCTTCAATAAAAAGAAGCACAAGCAGCCTTAATTTATAGCAATGACATGACAGTGTTTACATCAACACTATTTTTGAGAAGTGATAACCAATTTGGAGGCCTCTTAGTCAGCTCACGCCAAAAGGGATTTTAACACCTATTTTGTGAAGGAAGAGGTGAGAAATATCTATGGTGGTGTGATCAAATCCTCCATTTAAGAAGAAATAGTTGCAAGTAATAGAATGACAAGTTTGGGTGAATACATTTACTCCCTAGAGATTGAAACTGTCTCTAGGGTGCAAAACATTCTTTTAAAAGAATGATATGCCTCGAATAAAGTTTTATTTTGAATGGCTTGAATTATTCACATATCCAAGTCTAAATATTTAAATATTTGAACTTTGAGAAAAACCTAAAAAAATGTTTAAGAGACTTCTATTTTCTAGAAAAGAATATTGAAAGTTAGAGACTTTCAAATAAAAAAGTTTAATCTTTGAATAATATTTAATCATGACTTATTAATTCTTTATCTACCCTATCACAAAAATGTTGACAACATAAGAATTTATTATCTAAAAATCTCTTCCATATCAAGACTAGAGTTGATTATTCAACATTTATTTGTGAAATGGAGGCATACATGTGAATTATCTTGAGTAAGGTGGATATATGAGGTCCCCGAATGCCTATTTGAAGCAATGATGATTTCTCATTATATATGATGACCATGGATGCATAAAATTATGAGCTTCCACGTGCTTTGACGTTGGCATAAATTCTCAGTAATTTACTTTCACAGTGATTCGTATAGAGGTATCAACATGGTTAATTTCCTCGAGAGTAGAGTATTTGGTGTTTGAAGAAAGTGCCTGCTGTGTTGATATCGTAGCCGTAAGGAAGCTCAAAGAGAATATATCTGACTTTCAAAGAATGGTAGTGCTGGCGAAAATGGATGAAGCAAATATATTCATTTTCTTACAGACAAAGACTGCACACTAGTAAGAAAAATCTGAAACCTTTTGATCTTTAACCAAATAAATTAACAGATTTTAATCTTTATAGTCTATTAATTAAGAAAATATAATTTTATTTTTAAAAATCAAGTAAAAGTTGATATTCAATTTCTATCGATAAAGAACCATTTCCATTAATCATATGAATCATAATAAAGGAGGAGAAGGTCGGTCATTTTTAGGTAGAGATTAATCCATTCAAAAGAATTTATATGAGTAACAATTAAGAACTATTAATCTATTTTAAGAAGTATCATTATTAAGAAGCACACACATTCTTAACATGTATCGATGATATAGTAGTGTTTCTATCAAATACTACTTGACTAAATGATATCCAATATCCCTTTCTTGTGAAGGAAGAGTTGGAACATGACTACAATGATGTGATCAAATTCTTCATTGAGAAAAAAAATTGTCTCAAATCTTAAGGTGAGATGTTTGGATAATATAATTGATGATATCAATCACACCCCTTGTAATTGAAAATATGTGAAAGGTATGGATACTCCAAGTCCATCTTCTTGACTTATATTTGCATATAAACATAAGAAGATGTGAAGAAATAAAATTTCTCATTAAGAGAAATACAACCAACATTATCATCTGTCTTGAAGATTTCTTCACCTTCTCAAAAATTAACACAAACTCTAAAACAAGTTCTATTAATTAACAATAAATGAAGGTCATAAAGTCATATTCTTGAACAAAGTTGTTTGGAAGAAAAAAATATCATGGATGAAAGGGAAAAAATGTTGAAAATCTAATTCCAAGTGATTTAAACCTATAACCAACTCCATTAAAGATTCTTCAAGCTCATAAGTTTTTTGTGGGATACTTTGGATGAGAAAAATACCATAAATTTTTCTAAAGGAAAGCATTTAAACCTAGCACCAAATGAAATGATTTATTTTTTTGTCTTTATCTTGGATGAATATTATCTTCAGACAATACAGGGAGGTTTGGAAATAAACTTTATGATTTTAGTATTGATTGAATTTACTATAAGTCAAAGAAATTTAGGGATAAAGTCTTTATACAGTATCCCAAATGTATAATTCTTAAAATAAATATTAAACTAATTATATAAACTACCATATTCCAAGGTAAGTATCTAAATTGATTATATATTTCTTTGATTTAGATAAAGAATAATTTCCATTGATCATATGAATCATAATACAGGGAGGAGAAGGTTAGTCATTTTGAAGGTAGAGATTAACCCATTCAAAAGAATTTATATGAGTGACAATTAAGAACTATTAATCTATTTTAAGAGGCATCATTATTAAGAATCACAAGCATCCTTAACATGTATCAATGATACAATAGTTTTTCTATCAAATAGTACTTGATTAAATGATATCCAATACCCCTTTCTTGTGAAGGAAGATCTGAAACATGACTACAATGATGTGATCAAATCCTTTATTGAGGAAAAAGTTGTCTTGAAAATCCTAAGGTGATATATTTGGATAATATAATTGATGACATTGACCACACCCCATTTTGATTGAAAATATCTCAAAGGTATTGATACTCCAAGTCCATCTTCTTAACTTATATTTTCATATAAACATAAGGAGATGTGAGGAAATGGAATTTATCAATAAGTGAAAAATAACCAACATTATCCTATTTCATCACTTACTCAAAAAATAACATAAACTCTAAAATAGGTTCTATTAATTAACAATAAATGAAGTTCATGAACTCATATTCTTGAATAGAGTTATTTTGAATGAAAAAATAAATACGATGAAAGGAAAAAAATGTTTTAAATCTAATTCTAAGTACTTTAGTTCTACAACCAACTCCATAAATGTTCTTCAAGCTCTTACGTTTGTTGTGGGATACTTTGGATAGGAAAAAAATACTATACAAAATCTATTTTCCTAAAGAAAGCATTTGTAAACCTAACATCAAATGTTTTTTTTTTCTTTATTTTGGATTAAAATTATCCTTAGCCAATAGAGGAAAGTTTTGCAGAGAAACTTTATGACTGTAGTATTGATTGAATTTACTACAAGTCAAAAAAAATAAAAAATTATTATACAATATCCCACGTGTATGATTCTTAAATTAAAAATTAAAATTAATTATATACTTCCTTGATTTATATCCTCCATAATGGACCATATCCCAAGGTAAGAATCTAAATTCACTGCCCAAATCATTAGGGCCTCACAAGGTGCTCCATTGGTAAGTTACGATGCCCAAAGTTGATTTCTGATTCAAAGGACCACAATGAATTTGTAAAATTTTAGATGTGACATTATTCTTGTTGAGTATTGGAAGGCCAAAAAACTTTTGTCTATTACCGCCTTGCCCTTTCAGCTGCTTGGTTGTGAGATTATTTATAAGACTTTCCAATTCGTTGTAAATATTTAATTTTGAGATTAATATAGTTCTTCTGCTCTAAGTGTGGACATAGCCACTGTTGTGGAGAACCATGATAAATAAGTGTGTTATGTGTTTATTTCCTTTTCTTCTCTTTTATACTATATTTCTAGTTTTTCATTTTGAACTCTTAGATTCTACAATTGGTATCAGGGCAAGGTTAATCACTATTTGAGATTTTAGTAATTGAAATTTCAGAATCATGGAAGATTTAAGGGTTCAGAAATTTTCTGGGAAGAACTATGGGATATGGAAGATTCAAATGAAGTCTTTATTAGTCAAGCAAGAGTTTTCTCTTGCACTTGAAGGAAAAGCAAAGAAACCAGCCTCCATGGAAGATGAAGATTGGGAGAAGCTTGATGAAAAAGCCATGGCGACAATCTTTCTTCCATTAGGCGATAATGTATTACATAATGTTTCAGACAAAACAACAGCAAAAGACATATGTGATAAACTCGCTTTGACATATGCACAAGCATCTTCTGTGAACAAAGTCTTCATCATGAAGAAGTTATATAAGCTTAAGATGAGGGAAGGTGAAGCCATGACAAATCATCTTAACTAGTTTAACACCTTGATCAACCGAGCAAATTTAGTTAGCATGACACAAGATGATGAGAATAAGGCTGTCCTACTATTATGTTCTCTTCCTAATAGCTGGGATGGACTTGTGACAGCCATAAGAACTTCAGCATCAAGTGCCAAGAAGTTGGCTTTTGATGAAGTTTTAGCCACCGTTCTCTCTGAAGATTTGAGGAGGAAGAATGATGAGTCCTCATCCGGTAATGCTCTCACAATGGTGAGCACCAAAAATAGAGGAAGAAGCCAATATAGAGGTAGGTATAATAACAATCAGAGGTCCCAATCTACAAGAAGATCGCAGTCAAGAGGGACACAAAATGGTTGCTGGTTTTGTGGGAAGGCTGGACATGTTAAGAAAGATTGTAGAAAATTCAAGAAGGCACAAGGACAAGTATTGGATAGTCAAGCAAACATAACTTGTGAAAAGGATCTGGGTATCCTAATTCTATCAACAACTAATACAAAATCTGATTCATGGGTAATTGATTCAGGAGCTTCCTTCCATGCTCCCTCTCTCAAGGATGCTTTTACAAATTATCAAGAAGGTGAATTCGGAGAGGTATAATTTGGTGACAACAAAGCATGTAAAATTATTGGGAAAGGAGACATTGTCTTGCATCTAGAAGGTGGAGCAAAATTACTGCTCAAAGATGTTAGACATGTTCCTCAATTAAAGAGGAATTTGATTTCAGTCAACCAATTATATACCCAAAGATTTAAAACTGAACTCACAGACACATGGAAAATAGTCAAAGGCTCCTTGACTATTGCAAAAGGAGACAAAATAGGTAGTCTCTATATTATGAAACCCATTGATAAGGTGGGAGCTACTTTGACACTTATGGGTAGTGATGTTGCGCTTTGGCATCAAAGGCTAGGCTATATGAGCAAGAAAGGCCTTGGGGTAATGCTAAATCATGATCAACTACCGGGTCTCCAATCTGCAAATTTGAAGTTTTGTGAGCATTGTCTTCATGGGAAACAAAAGCGGGTTAGCTTCTTGAAGGATGGACATGACAAAAAGACAACACCCTTGGAGTTAGTGCATTTAGATGTTTTCAGACCTACAGAGGTAACCTCTTATGGAGGCGCACAATATTTTGTTACCTTTCTTGATGATAGCACTCGAAAGGTATGGGTTTATATATGCTTTCTAGAAAATCTGAGGTATTCTATAAATTCAAAGTTTTTAAAGCTCTTGTGGAAAATCAGCGTGGTCATAAAATTAAGTGTCTGAAAATGGGTAATGGAGGTGAATTTTGTTCATTGGATTTTGATAAATTTTGTGCAGATCATGGTATAAGAAGAATTAAGGTTGTCCCTTATTTGCCTCAAGAAAATGGGGCAGCAGAACGGTTAAATATAACCATTCTTGAGAAAGCACGGTGTATGCTTTCCAATGCTGGTTTGGGCAAAGAATTTTGGGGGGAAGCCTGCAATACAATAGCCTATTTAATCAATAGGTCTCCTTCATCTCATCTAGAGTTTGGTATTCCGAAAGAGGAATGGTTAGGAAAGAGAATTTCATACTCACACATCTGAGTTTTTGGATGTGAAGCTCATGTACATGTCCCAAAAGAAAGAAGGATGAAACTGGATTTCAAATCACAAAAGGGCATATTCATGGGATATGGAGAAGACCAATTCGGTTACAAAATTTGGGATATGGTTGAAAAGTGAATTATTCACAGTCGTGATGTCATTTACAATGAGGAAAAATTTCCAGCTCTTAGAGACATTGATAGGTTTGAAGGGGAATACATTTCTTTCAAAACAGTTTCAAATGGTATTGCCTCTACACATCAGGGAAGAAATTATCTACAGAAAACTCCAACGTTTGTTTTAATTCCTCCCTCTCAGTCCTCATCAAGTGAGGATGATTACACACATGAAAATATGTTTGATGGAGAACACAAATATATGGTTGATTACAATCAGAGTTTTTCTAAAAATAGGGGAACATGTTCAGGAGAGACCATGCTCTTCCCTTCCCCTCTCCACGACACATCTAACACTCAAGCAGAGCAAGGAAATGTGCACGGTAATGCCCACAACAAATTTTATTAATCTCTCACGGGAGAGATCACTGGCATCAATGAGGAAGAAGTCCCATGTGAGCAGCAGCCTAGCTTGTGTGAGCTCTTCCCTAAGCTACACGGTAGCTCCTTCTCCCCTGTAGGCCCACGTGAGGTCTTCCCTGTAGGCACATGTAACAACTCTTTCTCCCCCACAGGCCTGCGTGAGGTCTTCCCTGCAGGCACACATGGTAGTTCCTTCTCATTTGCAGACATGCAAAGGATGCATTCCATCCCATTCTTTGCAGAACCACATGGCATGGAGTCCAATTCCTCCAACGCTGCCACTACAGACAACATTTCTCCTGCGACATTTGGGGAAACCGCTAGAGTTCATCTACACATAGCTTCTCCAATGGAAAAATCCATTTATCAGCATGATGATTTGATGGTTGGGAAGGAAAAAGGATCTGGAATTTGAAATCCAGAGGATGTTCAACATATTAATATGTAGAGACATACTGATAGTATTGAGACAAATAATATTGGTTGTAATAATAATATCAATTTACAGTCAAAATTATGTATTGATTCCAATCATAATCAAGGACTCAGGGTATCTACAAGACAGAGGAAAATTCCCTCTAAATTTTTAGACTATGAATTGTTATTCATTGAAGAGGCAGAGCTAGAGCTATTAATTTTTGAGCAAATCGAACCAAAAAATTATAAAGAGGCATGTACAAGCAGTGATAAGAACAAATGGTTCATTGCTATGGTTGAAGAGATGAGTTCTTTAGAAGCTAACCAAACATGGGATTTGGTTGTTCTTGCACCAAATTGAAAACCACTTAATAACAAAAGGATATACAAGTTGAAAGATGAAAGTGGAGGTCAGAAATGTTACAAAAAAGACTTGTGGTAAAGGGTTATGCTCAGAAATAGGGGATTGATTTCGCCGAGATATTCTCTTCGGTTGTGAAGATGACATCCATTAGAATAGTATTGGGATTAGCAACCATTTGGGATCTCGAATTAGAGCAGCTAGATGTTAAGACAACATTTTTACATTGAGACATAAATGAAGAGTTGTATATGAATCAGCCCGAGGGTTTTGTGAAAAAGGGACAAGAACATCTTTATTTCCGGTTGAAGCATAGCTTGTATGGGCTCAAGTAAGCCCTGAGGTAGTGGTATGTTAAGTTTGATTCCTTCATGCTTGAACATGATTTTATCAGATGTGAATCTGATCTGTGCATTTATTACAAGACACTTCTGAATGGTGAAGTTGTGATTCTTCTTCTCTATGTTGATGACATGTTAGTAGTGGGAACAAGCTCTAAAATTGTTAGTGAGCTGAAAACTAAATTGGGAAGTACATTTGCTATGAAGGATTTAGGGGCAGCCAAGAAGATTCTTGGTATGACTATCACCTGGGATAGGAAGAAGAAGGAAATTACACTATCATAAAAGGAATACATTGATAAAGTAATTCAGAGATTTGGTATGGCTGATGCACATAGCGTTTCTACTCCAGTTGCTTCGCATTTTTAGTTATCAGCTAATTTGTGTCCACAAACACAAGAGGATAGGGAATATATGGAGGACATCCATTACAAATTTGCAGTTAGTAGCATTATGTATGCTATGGTTTCGACACGTCCCGACATTGCTCATGCGGTGGGAGTTGTGAGTAGATTCATGAGCAATCTTGGGAAGACTCATTGGGAGGATGTCAAATGGATATTAAGATACCTTAAAGGCACTTCAGATTTGGTCTTATGTTTTTGTAGCAATAATGAATAGTTACGGGGATTCAAAGATTCAGATCTTGCCAGAGAATTGGATAAGCGTAGATCTACTACCGGTTACACATTCATGTTCACTGGAGCTGCTATTATTTGGGCCTCAAGGCTGCAACATTCTATTGCTCTTTCTTCTGCTGAAGTTGAGTATTTGGCACTTTCTGAAGGTTCTCGGGAGATGATTTGGTTGCAGCGACTACTTGGTGAAATGAAGTATCAACAAAATGATTATGTCTATTTAGTGACAGCTACAACACCATCTCTATGGCTCATAACCATACCTCTCAGCAATGTTTAAAACACATTGACATCCATGCTCACTTTGTACGACACATGGTTGAAGAGGGTAGGTTAAAGGTTGAAAAGATTGATACCAAAATCTATCCGGCATATATATTCACGAAAGTTGTAACCAAAGAGAAGTTTGAATGTGCAAGAACTTCTCTTGGACTTGTTAAGCTGAAGTAGGTCAGCATGTAGAGTAGGGGAATGCCTGATTAGCTGAAATATCTATTGACTTCTGGTGGGAGTTTGTTGATTATTAGAAGGCCAATGGACTTTTGTCTGTTGCCGCCATGCCCTTTCAGCTGCTCGGTTGTGAGCTTATTTATAAGACTCTCCAATTCATTGTAAATATTCAGTTTCGAGATTAATATAGTTCTTCTGCTCTGAGTGTGGACATAGCCACTATTGTGGTGCACCACGATAAATAAGTGTGTTATGTGTTGATTTCCTTTTCTGCTCTTTTATACTGTATTTTTGGTTTTTCATTTCGAACTCTTAGATAATTCTTGCCTACCTTGAATTAAAAAGCTGCAGAAGATTAACACATACAAGGCTCTTCGAGATAAGTTGGTTTCCATTCTCAATTGTTAGCGAGTCATTAACAACTTGTTTCACAATGTTTCTATGGCAACGAACAATAACCCTCTTGGAGCTGGTGATTTTCTTCCTCTACCAATCTATGTTACCATCAAGAAAAACCCTCCTCAGTTGCATTCAAATCTTTTGTACATCCAGTGATACATGAGACAATCTTGTCTAGTCTCAGAAGCAGCAAAGATTCCAAGCTATCGCGTGCCCAAAGAGGATTGCAGTAATCATAATGCACAAAGTGACAGGGCTAGCCCTGATCAAAGGGAAATGGTAGTTTCCGGGGCCACTTCTTCCAACTGTGTGGATGACTCAGATTCAGATGGTGTTGCCGATAATTGAAAACACGGGGCTATACCATCCAGAACTTTGGCTCTAATGTGTGATGAACGAGATAGTCTTTTTATGCCTTCGGCTTCACCTTCGCGGGATCTTTCTTCTGGGAAATCTTACAACCAACGTTCCTTTAAAGTTTATGCTGAACAAGAAAGTTCCGGGTTGACATAATTTTGTGATTACCTTAGTAAGATCATCAATGTTGGAACGTGGAAAGCATCAATATATCAACTAGCCGTTGAAAGAAACTTCATATGAAGTTTCAAGTTTTGGTATGGAATCAGGTATTTTCATGAATTTGTGAACCAAACACCAATGGGTATCAAAGTTCAAACACCAATGGGTATCAAAGTTCATGTTATCTCCGATATCACCGACAAAAAGGAAGTCTGAGGTCAGGATATCGGGCTCTTTTCTAAACCCCCCGACTCAGTTCAAGAGATGCCCGAGTCGCCCGACTCCCTGACATGCTTAAAGTTGGCTCCTTCTTCACTTTCTTTCCCCAATACGGAGAAAAATACTTGCAAGATTCATAGCCTGTAATGTCACAGGATAGCTTGTGAACCCAATCTCATTGAGGGAAACATGACTATTTCAACAACTCACAGGACTCAGGATCCATACATCATTGTCAAGGCCCGTGACCTTATGAGACTTTATCACAGAGTGCACCGACACCACAAGAAACTAAGATAGTAGACGATGAGATGCAGTACAATATTGTCAAAATTGGTAGCATCATAAGGAAAGATTTGTTAAACGACAACAACACCTCTTGAGCCCTAATGGTTCAACACTCAAGGCTACTGATGCTCTTGACCGGTTGCTATGTTCTTGCTCGGGGAGCACTGTTGCATCTATAAGATCGTTTAAGGGATTCAATCAAACCCGCAGAATGCTTGAAGATTGCATTCGTAATATATATCCTATTTATCATATTAAGGAACTCATCATCAAACACGACCTTATCAAGAACCCAGAGTTTGAAGAAGAGAAATTGGGCCAGGCTGTATGCTTGGAGAAAGGTCACAAATGGGTGACTATGTAGTGGCAAATGGTCTATTGTTGGCCGACATTCCAGAATTGGTTCAAAATGTAGAGATTGTTAATTCGGTAGTAATGAAACATGTAATAAGTAAATATGGGTGCCTCATTCAAGGATCTGTAGTATGCACTAATGTGCACCTTCAAGGACGAGTCAAGATAAAATATTGTTTGAAGTAGAGGCTTGGAAAATATAGTAGAGGTCTAGAAGACTCAAAGCTCAAGATGGCAATAGCCCTTCGAAAAGTGAAATCGACTG
Organism: Chamaecyparis obtusa; assembly: GCA_027943335.1. NCBI lineage: Eukaryota > Viridiplantae > Streptophyta > Pinopsida > Cupressales > Cupressaceae > Chamaecyparis > Chamaecyparis obtusa. Next base: position 26,254 of record BSBK01006227.1, on the reverse strand, counting down.
ATCAAAAAATAAAACTCTTCGGAGGTGAAGGAGCAATACCATCCCTTGTCAAAATGATCTCAAGCAATATTGAATCAAAAGTAGAATCTAGCATCTTTGGGATCTTTAAAGAATCTCTCAAAAAATCATGAGAAAAAAAGCATATTATATAAGGTAAGCAACAGTGCCAAAACACTTTTCGGACGCCAAATTGACAGGTAAATAAGCAACTATAAATTTCAGATTTGTGCAACGAAATGAAAATATGAAACTACTAGACATAGGATACATGGAGAAACACAAGATTTAACATGGGAAAACCTTTCGGGAAAAAAACCACCACCCAAAAAACCCTCGAGCAACTTTGTATTATAGTAAACAAATTTACAAACAATGTACTCCATATTTTTACACATGCTCAAATTGCCTTACAATCAGCTTGATTTTGATTCTTTACACTTTCTTATGAATTTTGCAGTTATTTATTCACAATACAATTTGTTGTAGAATTTGGCATGTTAACTATAATGGACAAGCAACTTCCATTCGTCCAACTACCAGGCGTCACCGTACATCATCACCACACTCTGGTACCATACATGGAACTATACCTGAAACCATGCCGAAACTAGCACTACACTGAACTGTGGTACTTGATCCTCCTTCATTGTACACTCATCATGTCTGTACGATGCCAACATGTATGGTCTTCATACTCTGTATGGTGCCAACATGTATGGTCTTCATACTCCGTACAATGCCAATATCCATGGTCTTCATACTCCGTACAATGCCAATATGCACGGTCTTCATACTCCATATGGTGCCAACATGGTTCTCTATATGGTGCCAATATGTACGATAGAATCACCATACAATGAGGCCTCATCTCCACTGTACTATAGTCTCACCGTATGATGAGGCTTCCCATACTTCATTATTCCAACAATCTCCCACTTAACGAAGTATGGTGTTACTCAATAAGACTAACAAGAGTCAAGGGCTTTAAGCCCCATGGAGCTTGTGCACCATCTAAACTTAACTGTGTTCATTGACTTTGTCAATGCATCTACAACATTCTCATGAGTACCAATCTTTTCTAGATTTACCTTTCCATCTTCGACCATGTCACATACAAAATGATATTGTATGCCAATGTGCTTTGTCTTGGCATGGAAAGTAGGATTCTTTGCCAAACATATTGCACTTTGATTGTCATAAAAAATTATGATTCTTCCTACATCATAGCCAACATCAGAACACAAATGCTTATGCCAAACTTCTTCTTGATATGCACGAGTAGATGTCATGTACTATGCCTTAGTTGTTGTTAATGCAGCTACACTCTTCCGTTTGCTCATCCAATTGACAACACCACCATTCAACATGAATAGATATCCACTGGTGGACCTTCCTCTATCAATGTCCCCAACCCAATTTGCGTCCACATAGTCTTGAATGCTAACTAATTTGTTTAATTCAATTGAGTTACCTTGATAACACAATGTGTACTGTGACATACCTTTCAAATGTCTCAAAACTCTTTTCAAGACATTCCAATGTGTCTTGCCTGAATTTTCCATAAACTGACTCAAGACTCCCACTGCTTGGGAAATCTTTGGTCTTGTACTCACCATTGCGTACATGAGGCTTCCAACAACACTTGCATAAGGTACCCACCTCATGTCTTCAACCTCTTCCAAAGATTTCATACTGCCACTAATCGAGAGCTTCATTCCATGTAACACTAGAACTACTTGTTGCTTGCAATCAGTCATATTAAATCTCTTTAGAACATTGGTAATATATTTACTTTGGTTGAGCCAAAGTTTTCTGCCAATCTCGTCCCTTCTAATTTCCATCCCCAAAATAAATTTCACTGGCCCTAAATATTTCATTTCAAATTTCAAAGACAATTAAGATTTTACCTCTGAGATCATTCCCTTACTATTTCCTATAAACAACATATCATCTACATATAGAGAAATAATAAGTATGCAATCACCTTCAACTTTATAGTGCACACAATGCTCAGATTTAGATCTTGTAAAACCCAAAGATAAAACATATGTATGATACTTTTGATACCACATTCTGGGTGACTATTTCAAACCATAAAGAGACTTTTTTAACTTACATACCAAATGTTCTTTTCCTTTTTCCACAAAGTACTATGGTTGGGACATATATATCTCTTCTTCAAGATCACCATGAAGAAACACTATGTTCACATCTATTTTCTCAATTTCAAAGTCATGTGTTGTTGCAAGTGACAACAAAAATCTGATAGATGTTAGCTTAGCTATAAGAGAAAATATTTCTCCATATTCAATCCCTTCTTTATGAGAATACCCCTTCGCAACCAATCTTGCCTTGTACTTTTCACTGGTGCCATCTAGACCGTACTTATTCTTGAATACCCACTTACATCCCATAGGCTTTCTACCTTTAGGAAAGGGTACGAGATCCAAGGTTCCATTCTTCTCCAAGGACTTCATTTCATCCTTCATTGCTTCCAACTAGGAATCTGAATTTGGCATATTAATTGCTTCTTTCACAATCCTAGGCTCATCAACATCCATAAGAAAATCATAGGCACAATTAACATTCAAGACATAATAATTAAACCTCTCGAGTGAATAACCATACCTATCAGATTGCTACCTTTCCTGAGTAGATCTCCTCACTTCCTATGGTGAAGCTTCATGAGGTTCAACATGAGGTTCATGATCACATTCATCTAAACTTGTATGACTACTTGAGTTCTCTCCATCCTCATTCTTAGGCACATATGGATCCTCATTCCCAGGTTCATTTAGAGTTTAAAATATATCCCTTTTGGAATCCAAAGGTATTTCAACTACTTCCTTTTTCTTTTATGTCTTCTCTGGCTAGTCTAGTGAGACAGGTTACATCTCACGAAAGATAACACTCCTGCTATACAACACTTTTTTAGTGAGAGGGTTCCATAATTTGTAGCCTGTCACGCCAATGCCACACCCGATGAAAATATATTTCACCACTTTGTTATCCAACTTGGACCTTCTCACATCAAGTACATGAGCATACACCTCACAACCAAAGAAGCGTAAATGTCTTAACGAGGGCATCTTTTTGTCAACTAGCACTGTAGTAGGATAATAGTTCAACAAGTAGCACATTGCAGCCACTGCTTCAATGCAAAACTTTTGTTCCAAATCAACACTTCCTAACATGCTCCTTTCTCTCTCCATCAAGGACTGATTCATCCTTGCCACTACTCCATTCTATTGCAGAGTATAAGGTGTCATTTTATGCCTCTTGATGCCATGATCTACAAAAAAATTGTCAAAATCTGCATTGCAAAACTCACCACCGTTGTTCGTCCTTAAGCATTTAATCTTTCTTCCAGTTTGATTTTCAACAAGGATTTTAAATTCCTTAAATTGACCAAACACTTCTTCTTTACTCTTCAAAAAATAAACAAATGTTCTTAAATAATCATCAATATTTATGACACATAATATCTTGAATTTGACAAAGAAGGAACATCCATAGGACCAAATACATCAGAGTGAATGTAGTCCAACAAACTAGAATTTTTTTGAGAACTAGAATAAAATGGTTTTTCTTTCCATAGATGCAATGTTTGCAGAAATCAAATTCAAGGTTACAATCAACCAACCCCTCAACCAAATTTTTATTCTTCAAGGTTTTTAAACCTTTCTCACCAATATGGCCAAGCCTATATTGCCAGAGCATTGTTTTCTTAGCAGGAAGTTTAACTTCCATAGAATTTACACCATGTGTTTCCATATTAGTTTTATTAGACTTTACAAAGATACTATTACAACACATAGGTTTGGCATCTAACCTATACAATGTTCCAATGCCTTCACCCTTAGCTAAAAAAATATATCCCCTATTCATCTTGCAACCATCATAGACAAATGTTACATGTACTCCAACATCATTCAACTTGCTGACAAAAAGTAAGTTTTGAGCCAGACCAGGTATATGAAGTACTCCATCAATTTCCTTTACTCTATCGTCGGGGAACTAGATTCCAAATCTTACTCTTCTAACGATCTCCAGTGTGGAATCTCTTGCCAGGAACACCTTTCTTCCATTGTACCATTCATACTTTGAGAACCACTCTTTATGAGACGTCATGTGGAATGCTTCCGAATCAACTAACCATAAGTTGTCAGACGCAGGTACTGCTAAGGCTACTACAAAGGCATAAATTTCACTATGAGAAGATTCATTGTCAGAAGTATATTTCTTCTTCTTCTTCTTTTTCTCCTCCTTTCAATCCTTCTAGATATGACCTTTCTGCCCACAATTCCTACATTTTACCTTGGACTTCTTTCCAAGAGTGGTAGATCACTCCCGAGACTTTAAATTCATATCCTTCTTCTTACCCTTGTCCTCAGATCCACCTCATATAATGAGAGCCTCTTTGGCTACCTCTGAGGACTTCCTTCACATCTCCTCTAATGGAAGTGCATCAAATACTTCATCCATTTTAAACTTGGTAGTCGTACTTTCGATGGCCATTACCAAGTGATCCCATGAATCAGGCAACGAGCTCAGCAATAACATTCAATGCTCTTCTTCACTAATGGACACACCAATAGATGTCAACTATGCAATCACCATATTGAACACATTTAGATGATCTTCCATAGCCATTCCTCTGTCCATCTTCAAAGAGTACAATTTCTTTCTCAAGAAAAGCTTTTTTACCAAGGATTTTCCTTAATAAATGTCTCCCAACTTCTTCCACAAGGAATGCATAGTTTTATCTTCATGGACATTCAATAAAATTGAATCTGCAAGACTCAATCTTATCAGTCCTCTAGCCTTCTGATCTTCTATATCCTAATCTTCCTGCTACACACTTGAAGGCTTGTTTCTAGACACAACATTCCATAGATCTTGATCAACTAGCATATCTTAAACTTTAAGTTTCCACAACTCAAAGTTTGTGCCATTGAAATTTTCAATGTCCACTCTTCTTGATGTACCATCCATCTGAATATACAAACAATTTTTTTTGTAAACTCCCACTGAAACCAAACTGGAAAACCCTACCTGATAAGGATAACAAAATTGGCCATGCTCTGATACCACTTTTAAGGAAAACAAAAATGCGGAAATACCTTCCTAATTCCAAATTTTTAGGGGAAATAATAAAGATTTCAAATTTACTTCATAATATTGAGATAAGAAGAAGAAACTAGAACATAGAAAATGTCACGCACACAAGATAAACACATGAAACCAAATTAACATTGGAAACCCTTTCGGGAAAAAACCCACCACCCAAGAACCCAAGAAACTTATTTGTATTACAACAAAAAAGGTTACATATAATTCACAATGGATTCTTGTACAGGCTTAGATTGGATTACAATCAACCTGACACTTCACTATTTCATCCCTCCATTCCTAATGAATCTCCCAGACATTTATACATTCTGTAATTCGTTATAGAATTCATTTATGTCAACCATCACTTTACAAAATGGTCAACCAAATCTACTTCACCCCATATCAGAAATGACACCCAACATACCATAAATGCCACCGTACCAGACCACCATACCAGAACTGGCACATACCAAAATTGCCACCATACTGGAACTCCCACTGTACATGTACCCGGATTAGCACCTGTACTAGAAATTGTTAGGATTAACAAGACATAAATAATAGTTACATGCAAATATAACCAATATCAAAAAATAATAAACCACACATAAGAGAACACAAGACATAAAGATTTAATGTGGTTCACCCAATCCTTGGGCTACGTCCACCAACAACGAGTCCAATATTATTATTATGCAGTGATTACAACCTGATTACAATCCACAATCCTTTATAGCTCAATACCACCGCAAGAAGCTACTAAAACATACATAATAATGAAATCCCTAACCCTAAGCTATTTCATACAAGTTTATTTTTCCGCTTTAGGGTTACAATATGTCATCCCAAAAATAGCAAATAAATGTCCCCCTGAACCCCGATGAGGGCAGGGGGAAAAGTGTATAGTATTTCCTTGATCAATCACCACAATATAACAATCTCCCACTTGGGGATTGAGCAGACTCCATATATAACAATCTCCCACTTGGAGACTGATCCTGTAGCAAAAATGCTACCCTGTGAAGCTCCCACTAGATCCAACCACCCTAGACTCAGTTGTTCATTTATTCTGTTCAGTCTAATAGACCAATTGAAGCTGAACAAGAGTTCAACTTATCCCTTGTTACTACCTTTGTAAAAATATCCGCTGGATTATCATCTGTATGAATATTTCCAGCTTTAACTGCCCATCATCCAAAACTGACTGAATGAAATGGTATCGTAACTATATGTGTTTTGTCTTTGAGTCCAAAGCATAATTCTTTGCAAGATGAATAGCACTCTGGCTATCTGTAAACAAATAATTTTCAATCTGTGGATGTCCCAATTCTTCCATGAAGAATTGAAGCCATATCATCTCCTTGGATGCCTCTGTAGCAACAACATACTCTGCCTCTGTAGTGGATAAAGCATTCACCTTTTGTAACAGAGAAAACCAATTCTTTGCTATCCCACCAATAGTAAATACATAGCCTGTAGTACTCTACTTGCTATCTATATCTCCTACCAAATCTAAGTCAACATAGCCTTGTATAGTAGTAGTAGATCCCCCAAAGTGTAAACACTTACTGGATGTACCTCTCAAATATCTGATAATCCATTTGATTTCATTCCAATGCTGAATCCCAGGTTGACTCATATACCTGCTAACAACTCCCACTACATGTGCAATATCTGACCTAGTACATACCATAACATATATTAAGCTCCCTATAGCTGAAGCATAAGGTACCTTGGACATTTTAGCCTCCTCTTCTAGTGTCTTAGGACACATCTCCTTAGTCAATTTCAAATGACTAGGTAAAGGTGTGTTGACAACTTTGACATTATCCATAGAGAAACGTTGCAACACCTTCTCAATATAATCAACCTAAGATAAAGTCAATTTCTAATTTTTCTTATCTTTGCAAATTTTCATACCAAGGATTTTTTTTCCTGCCCCCAAATCCTTCATCGCAAATGAATGTGCTAACTGTTGTTTCAACCCCTTAATGTGATCCATGTTAGACCCAACTACAAGCATATCATCAACATATAAACATAAAATAATGTAGCTATCATCATCCAACCTCTTAAAATAAACACAATGGTCAGAATGACACCAAGTGTATCCATGCTCATTCATAAAAGTGTCAAATTTAATATACCATTGCCGAGGTGCTTGCTTCAAGCCATATAAACTTTTCTGCAATCTGCACACTAGATTCTTCTTACCCTTGACCTCAAATCCTTTTAGTTGTACCATATATATTTCTTCATCCAAATCACCATGAAGAAAAGCTATTTTAACATCAAGCTTCTCTAAATGAAAATATTCAGTAGCCACAATACTTAAAATAGTACAAATAGAAGTCATTTTAACAACTAGAGAAAATATCTCATCAAAACCAATACCTAATTTTCTATGCAAATCCTTTTACAACTAACCTGGCTTTAAATATTTTCTTACCTCCATCCTCTTCTTTCAGCCTGTAAACCCATTTATTCTATAAATCTCTTTTACCTGTAGGTAACTTACATAAATCCCAAGTTTGAGTTTTTAGCAAGCAGTCCATTTCATTTGTCATTGTAGACTCCCACTGAAGCTTTGTATCCACCCGCACAACTTCATTATAACATTTAGGTTCACTAGCATCTGTTAATAAAATAGAATACAAAGAGGGAGAAAATCTTTCTAGAGGTCTACTTAGCCTTGTTAACCATCTAACATTCATTGGGGTTTGTGGTATTTATTGTTGCTATTGTTGTGGAGCATAAGGAACTACTAGAATATCATCTTTTGGAGTATCATCCAGTACTACATAATCATTTTCTTTCTTCTCATGCCGTTGCGACAAATCTTTGTACAACACTTTCTCATTGAATATGACATCTCGACTTCTTACAATTTTATGATTTTCAAAATCCCAAAGCCTATAACCAAATTCATCAATGCCATATGCAACAAATATATATTTGTTTGACTTAGCTTCTAGCTTGGTTCTATTTTCAGAATCTATATGTGCAAATGCTTCACAACCAAAGGTTTTGAGAAAAGAATAACTCACCTTCTTACCAATCCATGCTTCCTCTAGAATACCACAATCCAAAGGCTTAGAAGCACCTCTACTAATTAAATAAACAACTGTATTAATAGCCTCCACCCACATGTTTAAGGGCAGCCTAGCATGCAACCTCACACTCCTTGCACACTTTATTATTGTCATGTTCATGCGTTCAACCACTCCATTTTCTTGTGGAGTCCTTGGTACAGTTTTCTGCCTACAAATACCATTAGAGGAACAATAATATTCAAGTTTTGTGTTGCAATACTCACCACCATTACCAGATCTAAGACATTTTAACATTTTACTAGTCTCATTCTCAACCAAGCATTTCCATTTCTTAAAAGTTTTAAATACACTAGATTTCTGTCTAAGGAAATAAGTCCATACTTTTCTTGTTGCATCATCTATAAATGTAACATAATATAGAGAGCCACCAAGGGAAGATACTTGAGGTGGTCCCCATACATTTGTATGCACAAGCTCTAATTTCTCATTTTTCTTTTCCTTCCCACTCTTCATAAAACTATCTCTTTTTTATTTTCCATAAACACAACTTTCACAGAAATCTATATTGACACATTTCAAACTAGATAAAAATTTCTTTGAATGAAGTAATTTCATACCTTTTTCACTCATGTGCCCAAGTCTATTGTGCCAAAGTGTTGTGTCAGAATCTACAACAACTGTTTGATGTTCTTCCTGCTCAACTGCAACAACTGTTCTTAAACATTCATTTTTCTTTGAAACAATTAAATTAGAAAGAAAAGTATGGCCTGTACAAAGATATAAGGTGCCTACTTTCACACCTTTTTCTACTACTAAGGAAACTTGTGAAACCTTCCAATTTCTATCATTAAAAGTAACTGTGCAACCCTCATCACCTAGCTGCCCTGATGAAATTAAATTCCTACTCAGCCTTGGAACATGTCTTACCTCTTGTAGTAGCCAATGATTCTCATTCTGCAACTTAATCTTAATTTTCCCCTTTCCAACAATTTGACAAGGTTCATTATCTCCCAAATAAACTAGCCCAAAATCCCCTTGGACATAATCAAGAAAATAACCTCTATGGGGTGTAGCATGAAATGAAGCCCTAGAATCTAAAACCCATGAATCATCAACACTTTCAAAAGAAAGAAGCAAAGCATCCTCTTCAGATTTATTACTTACCACATTTTCCTCCTTGTTACCTTCTTGTTTGTCTCCTTTATTCTTTCGAGACCATCAATCTTTCTTCTTATGACCTAGTTTTCCACAGTACCAACAATCATTTGGTCCTTTCAATTCAAACCTCTCTCCCTTTGATTTTCCTCTTGATTTCCCATGATTTCTACAATTGTTTCATCTCTCATTCATTCCACCTTTGCTTTTTGCATTCAAGACACTTCCAGATGTAGATCCACCTGAGCTTTTCCTACGAGTTTCCTCACTTAGAATTACACTGATAACATCATCAAATTTTAGGGTATTAGAACCAGAAATAGAGTTACTGACAGCCATTACCAAGCCATTCTAGCTTTTAGGCAAAGACCACAAAATCAAGAGAGCCCTAATTTCTTCATTAAAAATAACATTTATAGAAGATAATTGACTTGTAACCGTATTAAACTCATTCAAATGATTAGTAACAGATCCACCTTCTACCATCTTCATATTAAATAAATGCTTCATGAGAAATACCTTGTTAGAAGCTAGGGTTTGCATTAAATCTTCAACCATCTTTTCTTATGTAATATTGAATGCCACTTATTGTGCCAGACATAATCAAATACTACCAAGTGCCTTTCTATCAAGAATATTCCAGTCCTCATTAGTCATTGTTGATGGTTTCTTAGATTTTCCTTCCAATGGCCGCCATAGATCCTTCTGATAGAGATAGTCCTCCATTTGCATTTTCCATAACTGAAATTTCTACCCATTAAACTTGTTAATCTTAAGCCTACCCTCATCTACCATTGCTCCCACTCAACCATGAGACTCCCACTAAACCGTGAGATCTTCCTGCAAAGGATAACTGAAAAACAACCTCGCTCTGATACCACTTGTTAGGATTAACAAGACAAAAATAACAGTTACATGCAAATATAACCAATATCAAATAATAAACCACACATAAGAGAAAAAAAGACACAAAGGTTTAACATGACTCACCCAATCCCTGGGCTACATCCACCAACAATGAGTCCAATATTATTATTAACTAGCGATCACAACTTGATTACAATCCACAATCCCTTACAACTCAATACCTCCAAAAGAAGCTACTAAAACATGCATAATAATAAAATACCTAACCCTAAGCTATTTTATACAAGTTTATTTTTCCGATTTAGGGTTACAACATGTCGTCCCAAAAATAGCCAATAAATGTTCCCCCTAAACCTCGATGACCACCAATAATTTCCAATAATATAATAGCCAATAATTTCCCTAATCAATCACCACAATATAATAGAAACACCATCGTACCAAAATCACCATACAACTACTGCACCGTACGACCTTACTTCTCCTACGCTGGACCCCTTACGATGGACTCACCGTACAGTGAGCTAACCGTATGGTGTTTTCACCATACTTTGTCTTATTTTCTATGATCATCCGGTGGGCTTAGTACTTACCCGTACGGTGCCTCATGGTACAATGAGAGGTCACTGTATGATGCCTTACGTACAAAGTTACCCCAATAGATATTACCAATGCAGGCATGTCTTAAATGCTCTTTTTGTGATGTCATCTAGGTGAGATTGGTGATGTGGAAGATTCTTTCAAAGAGGATAATATTGTGAAAAATATTCCAATGAAGTAACACAAAAGAGAATTACTTCACCTCAAATGCCTAGAGATCATATTCACAAGGTTCAATTTCAACATCAAATAAAAATTCATCTCCACGACTGTATCTCTATCATGCTATTCATATGGACCTTCTAAATTGGTTGATTCTAGTCGGTTGGTTTACATTTCTTTAGAAAGCTTTCACACCAAGTATTTATTACTTTAGGTATAACCACCTCAAAATTTGTCAAAACAATAGATGTATAATTAAATCCTAAAATAATTGGTATGCATATCAGTCACTTTCACATTAGTTAAAACTATTATAAATGAGTTCCTGATACCAATATTTTCAAATATTATTATTGTCATACTATTATAAATGAGTTAATTACGATTCTATTCATACTATTTTCATAGGTTATATTCATTATGGATGTGATTATGATAAGAAATTTGAGTCAAGTATAATTACCCTTTTCTTGGGAAGTTTTTTTTTAATCCCATTTCCTTGTTGTAGGTGCAAAAAGAAATAATAAAATGTATCCAAAAAAACCATGACTATATGTTCAAGGTAATTTGCACATCTTCCAATGAAGTATTCACAATCTTATTTGTAAAGTTATAATCATATTTGCAAGTTACTTTGTTTTAGAAGAAATAACACTTTATCCATGACTATATGTTGAAGGTGAAATCTACATATCTTCCAATAAAGTATTCACAGATTTTCTTTTCATATAAGTATTATTATACTTAACAGTGTATGTTTCCAGCTGCAGCTAATACAATGTGCCAAATTTGACACCTTTAGCACCATTTTGTAGATGGAGAGATGATTTTTGAGGTGTAGATATTGAAATTGCTATTGATAATAGATAGGAGCCTTGCGATTAATATTTTGATATCTTTTAGTAAGAGACATTTTAGATATTCACTAGTAGCATTCATAGTGAAGCATGCATTACCTATTCATTTAAATATATAATATCAATTTTATTTATTGAACATTATTGAAACATTTCATATTTTTTCAAATTGAAATTAAAATAAAAGTTGATAAGGATACATTTCATTTTGATCTTGTTGGATTAGCACTCTAATTTTGTTGCAATGCTACAAGTTATTGGTCTTGTCAATAAACACATTTTTTTCCATAATGGTTATGTATATTATCATTTATGTGTCTTAAACACTCTTTTAGCAACTCCTATGAAGAATACAAAGTTGCATTCTATCTATGAATGTAACTATTTTTTACAAAATCTATCAAAATTATAATAGAAAAAATTACTGCTATTATTAGACATTAAGCATTTATTTTATTTCTAATTTGCATCTCAACCATTTCTTTAAATTTTTAAAATTGATTGAAAACTTTAGAATTATTCTTTAGGAAATATACACATGTACTATTATTATAATCATTAATAGATATGGATTTTGGAATGGAAGGATCATATATAGGACCAAGCAAATGAGAACGAATAAGACCAAATATACTGCAACTTTTATGAGAACTCAAATAAAAGTAAATGTTGCTTTTGTTTTCCATAAATGCATTGCTCATAAAAATCAAAATCAAGATTATAATCATTCAAACCTTCAATAAGATTATTATTTTTCATGGTCCTTAGACCTTTTTCTTCAATGTGGCCATGATGCTATAACTTAGTATTATTTGCAAGTAATTTTGATTAAGAAGAATGAACACCTTTACGTACCCAAAAGCTATGCCCATATGTTGAAGGTCAAACCGTCACATCTTCGAATGAAATATTCACAAATTTTCTTTTCACAAAAATATTATTACACTCGATAGTGTATGCATATAGGTTATACAATGTGCAAAATCTAGCAATTACCATAACCCTTTTGACCATTTTGTATCATGCATAAGAAAAAACTACCTACACAATCATATCTATTAGCTTGCTCATAGATAACAATTTTGAGATATTCTAGGGATGTGCAACACACCATAATTCTTTTTATTCTATCATTAGGAAACTTGATTCTAATTTTATCACCACAAACAATATCTAAATGTGAATTGTTACCCAAATACACCTTATCACAATCAAATTCCCAATTTAAAAAAAAAACCAATCTCTATTATAGGTCATGAAAAGATGTACCCGAATTGATCAACCATACATCATTACCAACACAAGTGGCCAAAGTTGCAATAAACACATCATCTTCCTTCTCAGACTCAAAATTAGAATCAAATTTCCATGAGTGTCTAAAGCTTGAATGAATGCATCACCATCTTCCTTCTCAAACTTAAAAATAGAAATCTAATTTCTTTCTTTATTTCCTCTTTCTTATTTTCTTCTTTGTACTCCTTATGGAAGTGTCTAGGCTTACGACAAATTGAACAAATAACTTTGGAATTTTGTAAGAGGTTTGGATTTCCCTTTGGACTTGTATTTATCTTGCTTCTTTATTTTTTGCCTTTTTCCTTAAGTCTTCCATGAACAAACTTATGACCACATTAACATTGATGGATACCTTCCTCATCTCTCTCGAGAAAGAGAATAACCCACAACATCTTGAGTCTTCAAAATAACATAAGTACTTTTGATAGTCATAACAAGACAATCTCTTGAATCAGACAAAGAACAAAGCAATATCTGACATTTTTCTTCCTCATCCATCTTGACACTAACAAATTTTAATCGGGCCACCAACATATTTAATTCTTCTAGGCAGTCTGTAATTTGTCCACCCTCTTCAATTATCAAGGAATACAATTTCTTCCTCAAGAAAATCTTGTTCACTAAAGATTTGACTTGTTACATCTTACCAATCTTATCTTGTAGCTTCTTTACAAATGACTCTTCATGGACATTAATAAAAACAAAGTTTTCCAAGAATAATTTGATGAGAGCTTTGACTTTATGGTCCATAGCATCATTCTAATGCAATTATAGTAGGATCTATAGGTCTGAAGAGACCCTCATCAATAGCATTCCAAAGATCTCAATCCACTGGCAAACCATCCATCATTAGCTTCACATGTCAAAACTATTTCCAAAATCCCCCCCTCTCTTCTTCTTGATGAAGTCACCATTTGAAAATTTTAGCATCATGATCATAAAGTATCTTCTGCACAAGCTCTCACTCAAATCTAGATTAGTTCAAAAAATACAACACCTCACAGCTGAAAATAAGGTGATCAGGCCCTGATACCACATCAAAGGAAGTTAAAGTACTATAACAACTTCCTGCACTAACCCTGAGAAGAGGGTTATCCAATTTTAATTTCATATATTCATAATAGTTACATAAACATAACAAAAGTAAACATAAATAACATGCATATCAAAACACAATGATTTGCATCGGGAAAACCCTTTTGAGAGAAAAATCCCACACTCCAAAAACCATCAAATATATTATTAAAAAATTAGGAATATAATACAATATATTCGTAAAGAACGCTTTTCATAAATGTATCATTAGCCAGAGATTCAAAGGTAATTGAACATAGTCTTACACAACTTCCATCTCATTCAACTAATATACAAGCAATACAATACACCAAAATGTCAAATGATATAACAAATCCAAGATCTAAAACCACCCAAAAAGTGGCCCCCAACTAGTCTTCAATCCATGATGACCTATGATGTGTAAAAACACACACCAACACATGTAACTCCCTTTTAAACCTCATTATATGTCCTACACATTTTTTTATTTTCCATTTCAGGTGACCCACTTCCAAAGGCCTTAACTTTTGATTTGAAAGTTGGATTGACAAATTGTTTGAAGCATTAGCTATATATTGGTTTTGAATACTTCAAGGCCAATCTAAAGACTTCAAAATTGACTTTGAAACTTTCAAACAAAGCTTTTACAAATAGGAACATTGATATCTTCAAATCTAGAAATCATCTTCCAATAAGAATTTACTAGAATACTTATTTAGCCAATTTGTAGGTTTGATTTTTTTTTTTGGATTAATTTGTACTCTAATGTAAAATTACTATAAATAGTAACGATATGTAAATACAAGGTCGAGACACCATTTTCCTAAGATAAATGCAAACTAAGAACTTGTTTAATTACTATTTCCACATATGAAAATTTCATTGCAGGAAATAGCCAACTAGATCCAGCTTCATTCTGAAAGAAGAGATGAAAGTTGTGTTTGATTATTTCCTCTTGTTGGTTTGATATGGTTGAATATGATTTGGTTATGATTATGCAAGTTTCTATGTAAAATGATGCAAAATTGACAATATTCAACACAAATAGACATGCACAAAATAAAAAGGAAATATATAGGTTGAGGTGTCTTCATTAGTTGAGGCTTCAAATTTTTGATCAGGATTCCTTGTAGATCTTTCCCTCCAAAATTTAACCTAGAAGTGGTCAAGTGATATAATTGGCATAGACCTAAGGGTTTCACCTATTCAAAGTGTGGGATTGTGTCTTAGTTTGCTCTATGTAAATCCAAAACTTTCAACTATAAGATTTGTAACTTGCACACATTGAAGAGGGAAATATTTTGTGTTGTATGGGTTGCCTAATTCAAACGTCATATTAGATTCTTGAACAAATATACATCTATAATGATGAAAAAGAGAGCTTACCCCTGGTAGGGTAAAGGCTAAATCAATTTTCAATTTTGAATTGAGATGATATTATCTTAGGAATTGATATTAGTAGTGGTGCACTGCTTTTTAGATAAGTCCTTCAAGTGTTGATGCAATAACATAACATGACATACCAAGATCAATCACAAAATCATACTTGAATGTCTATGCTTGAAAGCTTGTGGATGGAGAATTATGCTATGATCCTCTTCATTGATGGTAGTCTCCTCTACTTGGCGTTCTATGAGAGAGAAAAGCTTTACCCCATGGAGAAGATTGACTTGGAAATGCCTTGGAATGCTTGAGATCTACCTTAGAATGCTTGAGATACAAAATTTTGGGAGACAACTTGAACACCTATGATATTCTCCTAAAATGTCTAGAGGCATGTTACTTATACACCTCTCTCAAGCATTTTAAAGGCTCAAGACTCAAATAGAGCCGATGGAAATTTAGATTTCCTACTTAACTATTGAGATTTTTCCTTGATTTAAATTTTAGGGCCAAAATGGGGTACCAAGTCAATTAGGGAAACTTGGTCAAAGACCAAGTCTGTTAGGGTGACCTGGTCCAAGACCAAGTTGGTTTTGGTGACTTCCTCCGACCAAAAGGCCTCAAAATTTGGTTCATAGGTCTGAAATGGAGTGGGGATGTTAGATTGATAAGAGAAATTGGGGCATGAGTACTTGAAATCAGTGTTGGAGCCCATACATGCGAAAATGAGGTAGGCTAAATGGAGATTTGCACAACAATACAATTCTTAGATGGTACAATTATCAAATCACTCATTCTAACATAAACAAAGGAATAAAAGACCTAACAATATGATCTTGAATTGACTCTCTTGAAAAGAGTATCAGTCAATCATACTTATCTCTTTGTGGCTTCCCATTCTAAATGTAATCCCACCGGAACATAGGGCTTGTTTCCAAGTTTGCATGCATAAGCTATTGAACCCCATTTCCCTACATTATAATTTTAAATATGAAATGCTTTTGATGTAATTAATAGTTATGCAATTTTAAAATTATTATATAATATCAAATAATATTAAAAATTTATTTAGTAATATATTTAAAGTTATTATATATATTTAATATCATATAATATAAGATTTAATATAATACATATTGTTTCCTAATAGACTAATATTATAATAAATATATATTTAAAATTATTGCATAATTATTATTATATAATTTAAAATATAATATGATGCAAAACATAAGCTAAAAAATAGTATTATACTATAAATATAATAAATAATGATGCTCTTTTATATTGACATTGAAGCATTTTACTTGGACAATACAAAATATTTTGTAATAAATTAATTAAGAATTATAATTATAGTTGCAACTATGTTGCCTATTTTGGCTCTTGGCCCTTTTTTCAATAAGTAAATGAGATTTAAGAAAAACCAACTTCAATACACTATACACTATTAGGAAAAGTAACATAGGAAATGCATGTTGGTTAACATAGCACAAATGTCAGTAAATACTTCTAAAGGCATACTAGATTAAATTTGATCTCTCATGGAGTATCCTTCAAATTGCACAAACTAGTGATGATTTGAGAGATCATTTGAAAGCTGTAGAGATATTTTATTAGGAGGTTAGGATGCAGGTGAACACCAACAAAACTAAGATCGTGATTTTTTCTTTAATGAGGAAGAAGCAACAAGTTGATTTAATCTTTGAAGGAAGTGTGTTAGAGATTCTAAAGGAATACAAGTAATTGGGGATTGATTATCACAATAGGCTTAGTTGGGAGACTTGTAGAACAAAACATATATAAGGGGGTTAGAGAGTTTCCTTCCCGCTGCAAAACACATGTAAACATGCAAAGTTATGGGATTGAGAATCTAAGAAAACTCATTTTGAGATGTTGGTCATGCTGATTGTACTCTAGTGTTTTGAGGTTTGGGGGAGTTTCCTTTTAAATCACAAATGAAAAGAAATAGAAATAATACAAAAAACATCTTAGCACTAGTAGCCTCATAGTCAAATTAAGAGTCTCATATGAGATTCTCTTGGTTGGAGCATGTATGTTTCTAGTGGATGCTTCAACAATAGTTTGTTTGTTAAGATGTCTAAAGAAAGTTGAAAAAATGGATGAACATCATTGGCCCAACTAGTTGTGAAGGAGAGGCTACTTCATAGAGAGAATATGTGGACGAAGAAAAACAAGTAGTGATAAAATGGGATATTGACTTGCAAAAATGCCTCAACACTAATGAATGGATAAAAAGAATTGTGTTAGAAAAATTCAAGTTTTCCATGAGGACAAAGAAAATGGGGTGAAAAAAAGTCAGATGTGAAAGAGTTCAATCCATCTTTCGGATCATGATGAAAATGATTACTTGTGAGTAGCAATTATAGGTAAGGCTAGATTTTCAGTGGCACAACTAAGAATAAAGTTGTATCATCTAAGGTGTGAGATAGGTAGATGGACAGTTCCCGAAGAAGTTAGGAAGGAAACAAAGTGTACTTTCTACAATAAAAGCATAGTTGAAACAAAATCACACTTTATCTTTGAATGTGTTTCTTACCAAGTTATTTGTGATCAATATAAGAGCATCCTGAAGGAGGGTTTTCTAAACCAACTTTTCAAGGAAGGAAGGCTTCACAAAACTCTGGGTTTCCTAATAAAGATCTATAACAAGAGGGGTGACATGGAGAAGAACATCAAGAGTCCTCCCTAAATGACAACTGGCGTCTGCAAGTGCTACCCAAAATGCTCAGTAGTCATTGGTTGTAAACCCTGATGAGCAACCATAGCTGACACAAATCAAATAGTGGAAAATGATTGAAAGGGTTGAAGAAAAAATTTGCATCTGACGGTTGAAACAACTGCAGAGAAAAATGACTACCATCAAAATGATCCTGGCCGTTCGTTGTTTTCAGACTAACTGACTTATCGTTTCACATTCGCTGCAGTAGTCGCACATGTATATTTAGTATTTATCATTTATTGTTGGTATGTGTTACGATTGTCTTTGTTTACACGACAAGTCTGGCAAGTTTAGTCAACTCTATCTTCTCATATTCCTTTCAAACGTCTCTTTCTTGTCTTCGTTGTTGGGTTTCAATGGGATTGGAAGCGCAAAGACCAAGGTTTGAAACCTCACAGACAAGCCATTGTATGTCCAAATTCGCGTGGGTGTCATTCTGAGGAAGGTCTATAGACTGAATCTTGGCTGCTCCAAAAGGTGACAACGCCTTTTATTACGATGAAAACTTCGAGCCCTATGTCTGGTTTCACAGTACAGATGCTTTTACCGCCTGGTCTTCTGCTAAACAACAGTATGTGAGCCTCGCTGATTTGGAGGCCTCCAGAGTGCTCAGCGTTTGCCAAGACTCCATGAAGGAAGGTTTTTCTGTAATCAGGATGTACAGATGAAACTTTTTTTTACCTAGTCTGCTTTTTCAGCAGATAATGGATTCTCTTTTTGAATTTTATCGGTTGAGCTATTGAAATAATCTTTGTTCTGCTACTGTTGCTTTTGTTGTAATGTATTTCGAAGGAGAGAGATGGACAACGTACATCAGTTTTCTCTGTCTGTAAAATGATTTTGGCGCCCATGTTCTATATAAGCTGTTGTATAAATCTAATGAGCTTTTATTAACAAAAAAAAAAGTTTACTTATTAGTTGATTTTAACACAGGAGAATTTGATTGATGCATTGTTAAACTTTTGGCCTTGGAGTTCTTTACATCGGTTCCTTTTTGAAACAAATTCGGTAGCTAAGGTACAGATGTAGAGCACGATTTTATATTTGTTTTTATCATGTTTGTCTCGTCAAAATTATATATTTCAGATTCAATAAGACAATTTTGATCTATTTTTAAGAGCCATTAAGATTACTGTTGCCTTTTTTAACAGAGGATATAAAAAGGATTGCTTCGTTCTTCGTGATTGTCAGATTGCCTTTGTTGAGAACTATATATGATTTCTATTTACAATTTTAAAACTTATCTATCCTATTCTTGCTTCTTTTCACATTCACAGTAAGCATTGCAGAGTTTAAGTTTAAATGTTTGTGAGTTAAGCCAAGGAATCATGCACATTTTTGAAGGTTTGAAAGAATCAGGTCATGGCAGCTATTAATGTTTTTACATATTATATTCTGGATGATGGGATGGGTTTTAGACATTGTGACTTGATCATGACAAAGACAAATTGGCGCACCAGACTTACTTGTGGGTTAGCCTGGATTCAGTTATATGGTGGGAGAATCACAAAAAGGCTTTCTACAACTTGGCAACAAAAACAACACACTTAAAGTAAGTAATAGGATTTAGGATGTGCAAATTCATTTTTCATAGTGCCATTCACAATGGTATAGTGCAACCACGATTTAAGATGGAAAAATAAATGACATATGAATACATTCATAAGTCAATAAAAGTGTATTATTAGAAATGAATGGAGATGAAAGCAAGGCAATCCAACATAACATATGTACTGTCATAAGGTTAATAATTCTGAAGTTATCCGACCCGTCAATCAAAATTCCCTACAAGGTAATTAACCTCGAATTTGATATAATTAATGAATGAAGGTGAAAGAGATAATTAATGAATAATTTATAATAATTAGCATTTTAATAAAATTTCAGAAATGAGATATTTAATTAAAGAAAGAATAATTGTACATTAAAAAATAATTTAATCTATACAAATAAATATTTGAATTCTCATATTTAAAAAATAATAATAATATAATAATACAAAGTATGTTTTTAAATATTACATTAAGTTTAATAGTGAAAGAAGTTTTTTATTAAGTAACCTTCATAAAAATTTTAAAAGAGTTATATTCATATCTTCCAATCCTACACCAATACTTCCTTTTCATTTTTTCAATTCTAATAAATCAAATATATATCTTTTAATTTAGTCTTTTATTAATTATTACAATTTTTTTAAATTATTATTTAATTACTATTTATATTTTGATATAATTTGACTTTTTTTTTTTTTTTTGATAGGTAATGGGCCGAAGCCTACATTAATTATTATTATTATTTGTTGAGATTAATTATTATTATGTGTTAAGCTCGAGTAGAGTCGAACCCAAGACCTCCCAGATGAGAGGCTCACAACTTACCGTTGTGCTATAGGCTCTTGCCTGATATAATTTGACTTTTCATTCAATCAACTCTATTTAATTTTATATTTAAACATAAGTTTGAAATCTAATTTAATATTTTATGTCTTTCTTCAAATAATAATTAAAAATTATTAAAATTAGTTTAAATTTTACATTTATGGTTTAATTTGTGCATCTCTCTCTTTCTATAAAATTGTATCCCTATTGCAAATATACCATAAGCTTGTATGTTAAGAATTTATAAATTTATTGTACATTTTAATATTTTAATAAAATACGCAAGAATATATGACCAAAATTCACTTCTTCCAAATTTATTTTTTTAAATTGATGTGATTAATGATCTCATAGAAACCTCTCCCTAATTCAAAATATTTTTCATATTTGAAACCACTCATTTCTGCTCAATAATGACTAATAGTTGTGCAATATCTTGTCAAATGGATATTTGAAACACTGTAGATAGGATGGTGCATTAGTGAAAGGAATGTGGTAGTTGCAATAGGCCAAAGTAATTAAGCCGATACGCTTTTTATGGGCATAGCCCATTGACGAAAAAGTGTCAGCTGACCAGAAAATAGGGAAAAAATATAAGGAAAATGAGAAATTGATGGAAAATTATTTGATATCAGAAAAGTGTTTGATAGTAGAAAAAATATACTAGTAAATTTTTTTCATCAAAAGTTTCCCTTAACTTAACAAAAACCACTTTTCCTCTTTTAACACAAATGTGAGGAGAGGGGAGTGAATTAGTCTTTGTTTGAATGCCAACATAGGGAGTGGACATTAGTTATGGTTTTAAAGAGGTTACTAGCTGTGTTTCCAGTCTTGTTCTCCTTTGGCTTGGATGGTTTGTGTCTGTCTACTCATTCTCCTGAGCGAGCATCTTCGGATAAAATTTTGTTATTGGGGCTCTGTCTTATCTCCTGTTAGTGCACAAGCTCCATTGAGTAATGGCAGGAGGTATATTTTAGAAAGTGGGAGCACAGGGTTTCATGAGTATGTCATTTATGAATAATCAGATTACCCTTCATTTACATTGATGCATGTATGTTTAGTCTACTAGATTGATATAATGTATTTTGTAACTTGAAGATCGTATTTGTCACAATAGATCTTTCAATGATCTTTTCCTCTTCTTCTGTTCTGGAGAAACTTTGTTTCTCATATGAGCTTTGAGATGATGGTTAAATTCACAGGTAACACAAAAACTCTAACCCTAATCATTTTTTGTTTTAAATTAGCATTTTCTTATATTTATGATAGAAATACCTTTCTGGTTTGTAGACTTTGGAAATGATAGCTTTATAACAGAGAAGCGAAGGAATTAGGTGCGAACGAAGAGAGGGCGTCAAGAAAGAACAATGGAGGGATACTATTTGCTCATCTATTTGTCAGTTTACATTGCTATCAAAATTTAATTTTTGGTTGAACTAATTCTTAATCTTTGTCCATTTATTATTCTTTCTTCAACAATTCATTCATTGATTGCATAAAAAGATAGTTTTGTGGCTTACTTTGTTATTCTCCCATGTTTCAAGTGCTCTATTCCGGATATATTTGAATTGAAATTTACAGTTACAGTATCACCTCATAACACAAATATTATTTTTTACCGCGTTATCCTAATTGGTATCAGCCAATGTAATTTTCATGGCATTTAAAGTCATTAGGTGTACATTCAAATTACTTCATTTTTATTTCTTGTTTGTTTATGCCAAGAGCTACTTTGACATTAATCCTCCTAAATATGGAATGCTCGTTTAAACACTAACATGGTTAGTCATATATAAGGGTATATGCACAAAGATGAGGGACCAAAAAGGTGCCACTTTGCTTTTTAGTCCCCCATCGACCATAGTGCATATGCACTAAAGCGCGTGCACCCTATAGGGCGCACACGTTATGGCTTGGGTTGCGCAAGCCTTAGGCTTGGGCAATTCAAACTATAGCGTGTGCACCGTATAGGGTTCCTATTGGCAAGCCACAGGTGGATCATGTTAGTATTCCTTCCATTGTGAAGGAACATGTAGAGGTGGACACACTAGGCATGATTAGTGCTCTGATAGAGACTCTCATTCAGTATGCCACTCCTTTAGTTGAGGGTGACCATGGTCAATCTTTTAGGGGACATATTTGTCAGTCATGTGGATATTTTTGCATATTTGGTACTACTGAGAGAGAGGAAGAGGATCATGGAATGATGACTAATGATTTTCTAAATATGACATTTGGCATTGACACAGGTAAATATTTCCAAATTTATTAAATTTCTTTGATCATATTTCATTTATAAAATAATAACTAATTAATTTAGTATCTATTTATTATGATCAAAATTTAGGGCAAGAGTGTCGGTGGTGGTGGTAGTGGAAATGTCCTCCTACCCCCTTCTACACATCGTCGTCAAGTCCATAAGTATATATCAAATAAGACATTCTAATTAATAGCTTATTGTGCATGTGCATTAGTTCACTGGTGAGAGAGAGAGAGAGAGAGAGAGAGAGAGGGTGATGAGAGAGAGAGAAGGGGGAGATGGTGATGATATATATATATATATATATAATTAATATATTTAGTTATAATATATTTAGTTATTATTTAATTATATGAATGATTGTATCATAGCTTATTGTGCATGTGCATTAGTTCACTGGTGAGAGAGAGAGAGAGAGAGAGAGAGAGAGGTGCACACACATACACTCTCTCTTCCCCCTTCTCTCTCTCTCTCTCTCTACGCCAATCATTGCCACCTTATTACTATTAAAATCTATGACTTAAATAGGGTGCACATGCTATAGGAAAAATGGCCCTATAGCATGCACACCCTATGGAAGTCATAGATTTCAATAGTACGCACACCCTATAGGGTGCACGCGCTTTGCAAAACATTGGAATTTACCAATCCTAAGGCTTGGATTTGCCTTGGAGATCCAACCCAAAGGCTTGGAGGATTCAAATAGGCCTGAGATGTGGTTTCTAGCTGACATACAAAAAAATGACATAATTTTTTGTGTGGTCCTTGTCAGGTTTACTCATGGTTCAATAACGTAAAATCAGATGATGTGATATAGCAGATCTCTCTATTATCTATCTAAGCATATAATTTATTTTGAATTCTGATTATGTTAAGTTTTTCATCTCTCTAATTTCTTTTGTGTGTATGTCCATTTTTTGTAAAAAATGAACATGTAGTATTTTGGGCATAGATTTTGGCTCGTTCATCGAATTTTGCAACCAAGTTACATTTTTAGAAACTATACTCCATTCTACACACTTTAAAAAAAAATAAAATTTGATTTTTGATTAGTTTTAAATGATTTCTAGGGGGAGCACACAGAAATTTCATGTTTTCAAGATGTGTGCACTTCGTAAATTCATAAAAAATTATTCATTCATCAAAAAAATTAGTAAAAAAATCTGGGATAAACTATGTGGTGTTAGCTAACTTCTCACCAGAGTGATTAAAAAAAATTAATTTTTTTAAAAAACATTTTAGGGGGAGCACACTAGACGCTATGTTATGTTTTTACAAAAAAAAAAATAGGACCACTTTTTGTGCTCCCCCTTTTTGAGGGCCTTAATATGCACCATTTTCAAAATAAATTAGTAGTTTAAGAACTAGATTCAGAGTATTACAACTCTTGTTCTTGTCACATCTTAAAATTTTGAGTCTAACTATCTTCAATTTCTTGTTGAAGTTTAGAGTTATCTGATTCTTATGTTGTGTTTGCTCCTGGGGAGATGCTCGTCAGATTATTAAGACTTTCCAGTGTAAGACTGAAAAACATTCCAGTAGTCTTTTTAGTTTTGTGTTTCTAAAATTACGGGGAAAATTATCTGCACATATGTGAGGGGAAAAAGATTTGCACATATGGGAGCGTGGCGTTTTGCAGGGAAGAAGGTGTGTCATTTACGGGAGGATTTGTGTGGCGTCATGCATGTGGGTTTGGTGTATTTTCTTCTTCATGTACATTTCAAACAATTCCCATTATTTACTTCATTCCTTCACAACTATCTATTGAATATGAGGGCTTCATGAATCAGGTTAAGAAGTGAAGGAATGTGGTCACTGAAAATGACACCGGTTGAGAGAATAGAATCAGGTTAAGAAATCAGAAGATTATCAGGTACGTCTTCCGAATTCTCCATATTTCCATTTTGTAACTTTCAGATTAAGCATTTAGCTCTTCAATACATTTTGATACACCAATGGTAAACTACTAGAATAATGTTGCATGGCAGTAAAAGTTGTATTTCATTTTATATATTTTGTAGCTTGCAAAACTACATTATTAGTTTATTCCATTAGAGGAATTTAATTAAAGATGAAATGTTTAGTTTATATATTGAAAAGATACATGCTGCAATGCACATGGTCTAGGTTTTGAACCTCACTATTTTAGGTTTTACTCTTTTTAAATAAGCATTTTAGTAAATTCATCGGAATTACTTGAGGGTCTGCAAGAATAAACTTGTTGAAAAGGCTATGAATCTTTCAAGAAAATGCAATGGCAGATGTTTATACCGATTTGTACTAACCTTTCCAGTCCATGTCTGCCTGTGCATATAGGATGGGAGCTACAAAGCAAGGTATGTGTATGCATCAAAGCATAATGGGAAGCATAGACAAGACATGAATCATCTACAAGAAATATGAATCATCTGAAAAAATGCCTCAAACAAATGTAGTTTCACGATATGTGATGAGTGGAGGAATAGAGCAAATTAAGATTTGTTGAAAAGGCTTTAAAAACCCCACACAAAAGAAAAAGCAAGCGTATAGCAAATTTCAACAGCTTTTGTCAGTATTCTTTGTGCCCATGCCAAAGTTAATTCAATTGTATGGTCTTCGAAATAGGGTTTACAAAAAATAGATTTGTAAAATGGTTTTGGGAGCTTTCACTGAAATGTATTAGTGGGTGCAAAGTCAAATTCACAACCTCTACTAGCGTTCTTCCATAACCAATAGATTACTAATAAATATTTATTTTCTTATATTATTAATATTTGTTCGAACTATTACAACATATCTAAAGTTTTCATCCGAGGTAGTACCTAAATTTATTCCTTTCTCTCTCAATGTGAAAACACACTTTGATTCTCAACATATTAGTAATCAATTTTCAATTTTCATAGGGTTGGCCACACCAGTGACCAGACTCAAAATGTGGGTGTTTATTTTTCTCATAGTGGTATATAATATAATATAAAAATATAATCATTCTCTATGAAGAATAATAATATTCTAAATGAATATAATATAAAAACATAATCCACAAATACAAAAACTTGCTACAACCAACCACATACAAAGGAAAAATAGTTTGGTATGCCAAGAATGAAAAGTTAAAAATTCATTATCATTCTCTATGGCAGAGGATTTTGTTTCTGCCCATCTGCGTTTATTATGAAGGAGAAGTAACACCAATGTGAAGTGTGTTTTAGAAATCATTTGGGCACGCATTAATGATTGGTGAGGGAACAACATCAAAAAGAACAACTGGATAACAGGTGCTTGGCATGGAAATAAAATTGCCACATTGAATTTTCACCATTTTTCTCATCTGATGATTATTTATAGTGAAG